>VZTI01002191.1:1046618-1062671 GCA_013397865.1 Struthidea cinerea | reverse complement strand
AAAAAAAAAAAAGGAGAGAACAAAAGGGGATGGGAAAAAATTGTGCCTTTCTTATTACCAGACATTTTATGGAGTGAGAAGAGATTCCACTGGAGAAGAGTCCTTCCTTCTGTGCTCTGCAGTATATTCAGCATTGTTTATGTTGCCTATATGAAAGAATGAAGTTTTGCAGTGACAGTTTTTAATATAAATCTACCCTAATGCTACTTTGGAGGATGATTCACTGTATGGGAGCAGGTATCAATATTTAACACAAGGCGATATTTTCCCCTGTGTTTTTGGAAGAATTTATACAGCCTGAAAGACAGTGAAATTTGATAATGCTTTTCCCAGTGCAACCACTGTAGAGAGTCCTCTTTCTGAGGCCTACATCTGCTGAGTATGAGATTTATGTGATGCATTTGTCCATTTTCTAAAGGGTTCATTAAGAAGAAACTCTGAAATAAGCTAAATATGCTGTTTATGTGAGCTGCTCCATTTAAGTTTTTTCCCACAGTCTTGAAAAATGTTGTTTCACTGCCTGGTTCTCTGTTGACCTTAGATTACTTCTTACTCTGTTGACCTTAGATTAGTTATCTGTAACTGCATTTATATTTCATGCAATGGAAATTGAACCAAACATGTTTCAATCTGTAAATATAAAGGAAGAGGACAGTGTAACATCAAACACTTATGACAGATGAGAAACCAATGTCAAAAAACCTGGATGAAAATTATATTTTTTAAATTGGGGAGTACCTTTTACAGCAGTAGAGTGAAATGGAGGTCACAGGAATACACAAGTTCACATGGGGGAGGGAACTTGCCAACTCTAGAGCACGTTTAGGTCACATAGACATGATGATGGGCAAAAGCCCCTTTCTTTCCATCTTAGTTGTATCTTAGAGGGTCTAGACACCTGTACAACCTTCTAGGCACCTACATTTGTGCTGAAGTGCAATCGTAGGAATCCTAGACTTTGACAGCTTAGCATCTCCCTTATCCACATAGCCTGATGAGGATTCACGGACTGGATGTTTGCAGTCTTCACTGGAGTAAATATGGCCTAGCATGTGTGCTCAGATCTTCAGAATTTTTTTAATGAAAGCTGAAAAATTTTAAGTAATTTTTAAGACCGAACACTTCGTGATAGTACAAATGATTCTTTAGAATTTTAAAATAATATGGATTTGTTTCCTTGTTTTCAAGCAATGGTACTACTAAAAGAAACTGAAGAATTTAAAGTAGAAAGCACCTGACTGATGACATTTGCCAAGATGTGAAACCGGCACTCCAGTGTCAGAATATTTTAGATAAGGCATGTCTGTTGAGGCATGAGCTAGCAGAGGTTTTTCTGTCTTTGTAGTATTATTAATGCAAATTCCTTTTGAGCTGCAAAATTATAAATTTTGTGTCACTAAATCAAACAATTATATATGAGAGATGTGAAACATAGAGCATGCCAGAGTAGTGTGACCCTTTTGGATAATGGCAGATTTTAAATATTTGATTTCTTACCTTCATTCTCCTAAATAAGTCTGGATTTCCTTATTGGTTAATAAGCATTTAAGCAAATTGTGTGTTCTTATCAAAGTTTGTGGCAGTGAACTGTAGCAGCATTAAAATGGCTTAGAGAAAGAGAAGAGTAGCCTTTCATGGCTGTCCTGATGAAAAGAAGTGTCAAATCTATCTGGTATTATCTCCCCTTTTTGCTGCATTGTAGCCAACGTTGAAGAGAACAATCTGGCTGTAACAGGGTCTGCAGTGGTTCTTCCTCTGACTTCTGCTGGTTGCTTTATTTCTTTGACCAGGAGAGCCTCTGACTTCCTAGAACAGGAGGTGATTTGCAATGATTCATCTGTGACTTAAGCCACAGGTCAAACAGTACTGCTGAATACACGTGGGTGGCTTTGTAGTGCTGCCTTATAGAAGGCAAAACATGTCAGAGCCCACTGGAGGGGTGGGAAGGCTGACTGTAGTCGTAGTCAGATGTGAGTACAGTTTTTTTCCAGCTTTAAAAGAAACTCATGTTTATTTGAGATTTTCGTACTTAGATGTGTGTCTGAGCCGTTTTTACACGAACTGATAATATTAGCAGTGTAGTAGGTGAGCTGTTCAGGTATCGGACGGTGTTAGAATTGCACAATCAGTTGATTTGATTGCATTAAGAAATGTCTCCATCAGATTCCTGCTCAGTAAAAACTTTACTGATCTTATAACAGTTTAGCAGCACAGAACTTTCCATTCTGGGACATCATGAAATATGATATCCCTGACTGTTTTGAATTTTAGGTGAACTTTAAGATGAGCTGACACCAAGGTTTACTTGATTAAAGGGGTCAAAAAAAAAATCAGTTCTCTTGTACTGGAAGTTCCTATTTCTAATTTTTTCGGATTGGACATAAATAGTGGCATAAGTATTCCTAACATCAGGCTGACTATTATGTGTGGAATAAAGCCTGAGGCTGGTAGAAATTTCTGTGAGCTTGTATTGGAAGCATTTCCAACCCAGAAAAGGCTTAGTGTAGCAAATCTAGAGTCAGACAGTCGTTCAGAGCTGCATACCAGATGAGATCCGTAAAGAATAGAAATTATTTATTCTAAATGGGCATGAAGAAACACAATCTGGAAAGAAAAAAAAAAAAAAGGAAAGTTTTCGCTCAAACATTTGGCTCCACCAACACGAACCAAATTAGATTCATGTCCATGCTCTGCTCTGGCCTTGCAACGTCCTTAGCAAATTCCATAAAATATCCATCTGTGTGAAAGGCAAAGTGCTGCAATGGAAAATTGAGCATGATGGCAGAGCACGAAAGAACAATGCACATGAGGTGCTTGCTCAGAATCCGCTCTGCTCCACGACGCTGCCTCTGCAAAAGGAGTTTGCCTTTTATGTTTTTTCATCCTTTGCTGAATGTTAGGTGCTTGAACAGTGCATCACTGTGAGCCAATGCAATCAGCCTGCAGAAATATGCAGCCATAATCCCTCAGTTCAGCACAGCCTTGCGTTTTTTCACAATTAATAGGATACCTCACATTTCCAGTAGAATTAGGCAATCCCTTGGAAAACTGGTAAGAACAGAAAAATGGGGCTGTTTCATAGGCCATTTTATTAAAGTCTTGAGTTTTAAATATGAATAATTTAATTTGGGGTGATGCTCTGGACAACCAGGATATTTTTAAAAAAACTTGTAACTGTTATGCTGATGATTAAATGTTTAAAGTTTGAATTTTGAAATAAATCACGTTGGCTATGTGTGTGTGAAGCTCTAAAACAAAAAAGTACCTTAATATATTGGACATTTACACAGAAATGTCTCTCCTTCACTTAGTTTGATTTTTTTTTTTTCCATTCTGACCTCCTGGGAATTTTGGATCATCACTCAAAACTTGACTGCTGGTATTTCTTATTCAGGCTTCTGGTTATTGGACACTGTAATGCCTTTTGCCATGTTTCCTTCATCTGCTTGCCATCCAGCTCCATCATAAATAATTAGTCCAGTAATTTTAAGTAGCAGTTCTGAGAAATGGTTTCGTTCTCTTTCAGTCATCCTAATCCAGCTAATTTTCATATATATACTTTTCACTGAAATTCTAAAGTTATACTGTCTCCTTCTTAATGCTGTCTTCTCATCCAAAATGACCACTAAGAACCCTGAGTTTTGGTGAGGTGAATGATTCTAATCTCTGGTAATAATGTGGAGAGTTCCCAGCACTCAAAAACGAATGTTAGGATCTGAACGCTCTGTACAGATGTGCATAAGATGTTATCATGTCCATTTAAATCTGAAAAACAAAAAGGCCAAAGAAAGTTTTATAGTAAGAGCTTGAGTGTTTCCTAGGGCTGTTTTTCAGGCCAGATTCAGAATTTGGCTTCTACTTGGCTCCCACGTGGCTCCTGATCTACTCATTAATCTGTTCTTCCTCTCCAAAACTCATTGCAGAAATGAGAAATTTTTCAAAATCTGTACTTCAGCTACTTTTGCCATGCTAAGAGGAAAAAAACTTTGAATATTAAGCTATACTATATTTAAGCTATTAAACTATATTGTGACATTAGAATGGCAAGAATATGCTTTTCCCCAGCAAAGGCTGTAGAAAATAAGTAGTAAATCTGTTATGACAGGTGAAAAGTGCATAAATGTTATAATCTTCAATGACAAAATCATATCTCAGTTTAGGCCAGATTAGACTTCAAAGCTCAGTTGTTCTTTGTGCTACGCTAAATTCTGCATTTTTCCTTCTAAGGTGAGTTTAATTATGGAACAGAAACTCAAGGAACATCAACGTCATGTAGGTCAGCTACAAGGATTGTGTGAATGTTCACGATTTGCAGGCGAACCTCAAAATGAATAATTCACCTGGGGAATAGGGTGGTGGCTGTGTCATGCACATGCTGTGCTTTTAGCACCTGCTTTAGAGAGTAAAAGAGTTCCAGACATGTTGGTGTTTGTGTTCCCAGCTGTGTCTAATGCACATTTTGGGAAGAAAGGTCTACTTTAAAGATTTCCTTTGAATATAGGCACCTTGCAGTTTTACACCAACTGGAGCTTTGGACCAAACTCTTTGATCTGTCTTTGATGAGGTGAGTTCAGGATTTCTGTGCCTGAGTGATGGCAGGAATGCTATGTAGGTTAGAACCCTTGGGCAGAGCTGCACTTGAAAGGTTCTAATGAGTGACAAGGTAAGCCCTTTAAAAATGCAATGTCAAAAAAGAAAACCCAGCAGATCATTTGAATAGCACTTACAAGAGGAAAAAGTAGATACAGAATATGAAATAGTATAAAATAAGTAGTTTCATCCAAATGGATGTCTACTGTTCTCAGCTGGGTCAATGGGTATATTGGTGTTATTTAGGAAAAGAAGCGTGGTATGATTGGCAAATATCAAGTAATTTGTGGGATGCTTTTAATTAGTGTTAATAAGCTGAGTTCTGTTGTTTAAAACAAACAGAAAAAATCCTCGAGTCCCAGAAGGTATCTACAGCAATAGTTTAAAAAATTTCAATCTAGAATGGAACCTCATTTGTATCAGTACTAAATCCTCAGTATTTGCTTTTATGGGAAACTTGAAATGCCTGGTCCCTTCAAACGCTGGAATCGTGCAATTCTACATCAGGCTTCCTCTTTGCATAACACCCACATTAATTTTCTTCAGCTCAAAAAACAGGGAGACATTGCAATTAATAACAAACCAACTCCCTGTCACAGATTCAGTGCTGTGAGCAGAGCCTGCCCAGTTTGAAAGGGTGTGAAGACTGTGACTGTTGGCTTACAGAGACTGAGAGCACTGCAGAGATGACACATTTGATTTCTGTAGGGAAGGGGAAAACTGACTGCTCTGACTGATGACATTCCCTGTTGGCCAGAGGTAGAGTGGGGAAAATGGCAAGGCTGGTACTGCAGCAGGAAACATTAAAGCAATGAAGTTGAGGTAAAGGAAATGCTGTCGAGAAAAGCTCCCCTCTCATTTAGGTTTTAACTTGTTAGACTTTGAGATGTTCCAAACAAGCAAGAAAGCTCATCTGTGTGATGGGTGCCACAAGAAAGAAGTTAAACAAACAAATTTATGGAGAGAGGCTCCTCACATAAGCTCCTTACAATAGGTTATTTCACTTTCTGCTGAAGCAGGTCTGAGCTTTATAATTATAGTTAAGTCAAAAGGGCCTGTTGTGCTCAGCACTTTTGCAAATTGCATCACTCAGTGATGTGGCTGAGCAAGAACTAATTTGTTCTTACAGCACCTGTTTTTTGGGGTTGTTAACCTGATTTAACAGCTTTTAACAGGTAGATAGATAGATAGCCCTATTAATCAAACCAGTAAGAATCAGGGCTTTTAATTTTAGCGCTATGTTAGCATTTGATCAAACCTTAAAGCTGTGTGGTTTTTGACACACTGGTGAAAGGGAGATGTGTTGCTTCTTACAGTTGATGTCTGCCTAGAGCTCAGCTGGGGTGATCCATCTAATTATTTGAATTCAACAGATTTGGTAGTGAAATGATGCTTATTTTTCAGAATGGTTCAAATAAAGGAAAAGTGTGGAATTTCACATCTCACACCACAGAAGGTTTGTAATAAGAAAACGACAGAAATTGCTGTTTGGAATAATTATTCTGGGACACTAATTCTTGTGTAGCCACACCGAACATTTCCTCCACACTGTGATACAAATAAGAGGGGAGACTGAGCATGGCTGGGTCACAGGAAAAAAACAACATAAAATATACTTAAAACCCCTGGGAAAACTGAAAATACTTTGAATTAAACTTTATGGCTGCTGTATGTGTTGCTTGCATGTCTTC
Source organism: Struthidea cinerea (assembly GCA_013397865.1). Lineage (NCBI taxonomy): Eukaryota > Metazoa > Chordata > Aves > Passeriformes > Corcoracidae > Struthidea > Struthidea cinerea. The sequence continues at coordinate 1,056,390 of VZTI01002191.1, read as the reverse complement.
TGCAGAAGGAGAGGCAAAGTTAAAGGGGACAGGTTAATCCCTGAAGTAGCATCTGCTTCTGGCTCTGCTATTACTGCTGAGCAGAAAGATGAGTCTCTTTCTATCCTTCACTTCCATTTTCCTTACTTTCTTTCAAATTGTGAGGGAAGATATTAGTGGACAGTAAACAAAGAAGCAGATGAGGAAACCTTTTATTGTTGCTGCACAACCTGTTGCTGGGTTTTGATTGAATAATTCACTTTATGTGGTTGACTCCACAGATTGGTTTGTTGAAGTGGTTTGTTTTTTATAAGTCCTTGAGGATTTTTCTGCCTGGTCTGAGATTCTCTTCTCATCTGTTCCCATTCCTTGTATTTTCCTCTCATTTCTCTATTTTTATTTGCACCACCGCATATATTAAAAGACAAAGAGATTTGATTTTACTAATCTCCTTGTGCCTATGTGTGCAGTGTACCAAATGTGGAATGAGGAATGATTAAAGTATCTTTTCAAAGGATAACAGAGTGAAGGACATAGAGCTTGACTTTGCTGTTAAACCTCCACAAGGAGATGAGGAAAGAGCTGATTATTAGGATGTCAAGTAACAGAATTGTTCCTTGGAAAATACTTGAAGTATTTTTGGAGTGTATTTTCTTCTGTCAGGGCTGAAGCTTTACATTTATTTATTTATTTATTTAATGTTGTTGGTGTATATCCTTTGTGTTTAGTGGTTCAGCGAGGAATGCCCAAGGACTCTCCAAGTTGCTGTTGATGGAAGATGAACATGAAAATGCATTTCAATTCAGCAGTGTCTCCTAGTTTGCAGGAAACATAGCTTTGGTTTTTATTTATTTACTGATGGGAGGAAGAGTGACAGACTCCACTTCTGCCACTATCCAAAGTAATTCTGAGCTTAATTGGTATTACTCTTTGGGGTGGAACAAGGCAGCAATCTGTGTATTGCTCATTCTTCTTGCCTCAGATCATGTGCAGGACTTTAGAGAGGCATTACACAGCTGCTCTGTGTCAGGAATTGTGAGAGCTCCTCACACTGCAAATACCAAGAGAGTCCAGAAGGTATTTAGGAGCACATAATATTTGGTTCTGTTCTGGACTGACTGTGGTGTGTTGGGGGAACTGAGGCAAGGCATTGCCCTTGCTTCCTTTATTTGATTTATTCAGATTACCAAAAAGCCCAAGTGGTGTTGCCTCTGTGGGCTGAGTGGCAACTTACAGCAAGTATTACAACAACCTGATATAGACAAATATCATACATGTCAAAAGTAGCTGGTGCTGGGCACTTGTCCTCCAGCAGTAAAGATGGTGTTCATATGGACTCAGAACCACCCCGGAGATGTTAGAGGTGAAAACAGGCAGTGCTCATAAATTATTGCATTATAGGCATGTGGATGCTGAAAAGCTTTGGTAGAGAAATCTTCCAGCTCTCTGCAGCGTTCTGTGAGAACAGTTCTCACGGAAGCTATGAAAAACACTGCTATGAGTTCTTGTAAACTAATTCATTATCTTGCACCTGGGTTTGTTATGCAAGATTGTTATGGTTCCGGCTTTCTAATATTTTGGAATAAGTGTCTTAGAGCTTGACCAATCCCCTCAAGAGGTGGATGGCTGAGCACCCAATTGTCTTATGCCATTCAACACACTCTTTGCGAATCCCTACTATAAAAGATGCATTAATTAATTAATTAATAAAGGTCAGAACTGCTTCCCTTCTGTGAACTTAGTTGTGCCATTCCTTGCCATCAGTGTCACTCACAGTGACATAGGCACACAACCAGATCCATAAAAAGGACTGTTACTTGTTATATGTTGGCCTCATACCAAATGAAAACCCTGCTCTGACTTGCAATTCTCAGGAAATGTTTCACTCCTGAGAAAGAACTCAACAATACAGTGAGCATCAAAGTAATTAGAATTCAGCAGAAGAGGTTTGAAATAGATTTAACTGTCTCATTTTGGATAAATTGGCAATAAGGAGGAGAAAACTTCCTTAGGAGAAAATAATGAGAATGAGTGCTCTGTGAGGCAAAGTTTTAAGAGGCTGCTGGTCATGGTTTGTGCTGCCAATAGCAGCATTGTCCCTTCTGTTGTGTACCATCATGGTACCTGGGAGGAGTATGGGACTGAGGATAGGAAAAAGCGTGCCATCCAAGTGTATATGTGGGTTTATGCATTCTTCCTATGCATCTGGAGTCATTCTACCTCCCTTTTTTTTCTCTTTAGAGGTCACTACATAGGCACTATAGTAAAAGTCATGTGAGATTTTTTCCTCTACAGATATGTGATGAATTCTGGTAACATAATTTTTTGCACCGTTAAAAAGAATAGGTTTTCAATACCATTAAAGCTAATAGGTTTTCATTACCATTTCCACTGATGTCAGCATTTTAGTGTCATATAATTTTATTTACTTTTTCAGCACGCAAATACACTCTGGTTTTCTGTGTACCATCTGTTCCAGCAGTGTGAGCTGGAGGATTGATGCTTTGTGATCACACACTTGGAATCTGCTGTTGTTGGAGAAGGGTCAGCAAGATCTGCAGGCGTGGGCTCCAGTGTGACACAAATATCAGGAGTGGCAAGGAAGAGAAATCACAGAGTCATCACAGCATGTCCTGGGGGGATTTTTTGATACAAAGGACAACCTGAGTTTCTCAATTACGTTTCTGCATGTGCTTTGTGCTCCGTAGCTCTTCCTGTTGACTGAGAGAACTGGACTGTGTGCCCTGACAAGCGCTGTGCAACCTGATATTCCAGAGCTGTGGTGAAATTAAATGAGCGATTTCCACTCTGGGTCGGTGGATATAAATAGAACAAAAATGCTCTTAGTGAAGTATTGTTCTGTAAGTGGCTCCAATGACTGTTATACAAAGGTCAATTTGAAGAAATCGGGTTAAACCTGTAACAGAAACTCTGGAAATCTTAGATATTTCAAACACCATCCACCTTTTTCTCTCTGTCTACAAAGTCTGCAAAGTCTAATCCAGTGATCCTGCACACTGCAAAAAGGAGAAATATGGTGCCTAATGCACCTCATGTGGGGAAAAAAAAGGACATCCTTTTATCTGTATTTATACTTACAGGTGGAAAAGGATGCAAAATTTAATTAGGAGAAATTGTCTTTTGTTATATGCTTGAAACACATGAATTCCTTTCTGTAGTTAGATCTTTGAAAACCCGGTGAATACAGTACAATATATCACTGACAAAAAGAATCTGAGCTTCATATTGCTACAAGAATTTTTGGGTTTTAGCAAACTATTTAAAGAAACTTCCCTCAAGGCCTCTTAATCACTGAAATAGCTATAAGCACAGTTTTAATGAATCAAGAACATATTTAATAGCTTTATTTTTTATTTAAAAATTTATTGTATACAAAAGGCTGAAAAAGCAGTTACAAAATCTAAATTAATTGTAACTCTTCAAAAAAAATAAAACCAGACAATCAGATATACATTTGCAATTTAAAAGCTGTATGGTTTTTGGGCAGATTGAGCTTGTTTTCTGCCTTTGAAGGGAGGTAGGGAGAATTGCATTCCTCTGATTGCATAGCTCTGATTGCAGACAGTGATATGCTAACAATGATTGCTGGAATTTTCAGAAAACTTCATGGTGATAATTCATTTACACTTGGACATTTGACTGCATATTCCATGTCCTTTTAACAATGCCTTTTCTGAGGGTACAGATCCTTAAATTCTGTGCCTTCAACAGAAGAAACTGAGCTGGGTTCTTAGGAAGATGCTGTCCAAAAGTCCCATGTCACAGACAACAGAATTAATTAAGCAACTTGACCTGATAACATCCCTGTATCGTCAGACACCTGTTAAGCTGTTGTGATGACACCACTTTCTTTCATCCTTCATTCTTTATTCTTTATCCAGCCACAGCATTTCCTTAGTTTTTTCATTTTCTCTTATTTCTTCAGCAGAAGCTGGTGAATCAGGGGACTTGGTCATTTGCACTGCACGTAGCACAGGCAGGTCCTGGGCTGGGCTTGGTGCTTCCAGGCTACATCACAGGCAAATGGAGCAAATGGATCTATGAAACGATATGAAAACATTAAAAGATGACTTGGCTTCTTCCCAGGCAAATTGGGATTGTTCAGCCTGGCAAAGAGAAGACTTAGGGGTGACCTAATTGTCTCCTTCCAGCACCTCGATGGGAGGCAACGAGAAGAATGGAGAGAGACAACTTATAAGGACGTGTAATGACAGAACAAGGGGAAATGGCTTCAAACTGAAAGAAAGTAGGTTTAGGTCAGATATTAGGAAGGAATTCTTCCCTGTGAGGGTGGGAAGGCCCTGGCACAGGTTGCCCAGAGAAGTGTCCAAGGCCAGGTTGGACGGGGCTTGGAGCAACCTGAGATAGTGGAAGGTGGCCCTGCCCATGGCGGAGGTTGGAACAAGATTATTTTTAAGAACCTTTCCAACCTATAATTCTATGATCTTCTGAGTGGAATGGTTTTTTAGGTGTTTAACAGGAGGTTGTGTGCATTCCTGCGCTGCAATTTTTTTTTTTTTGAGGTAGAACACCGTGTTTTCTTTTTGTTTTGTTTTGTTTTGTTTTGTTTTTTTATTATTGGCAGTTTAGGTAAGAGGTATGAGACTATAAGGAATTTGGGACCAAAACTTCCCCATTGTATGTAATTGAAGAGCATTCAGCACCCACTGCCTTGAATAATACTGCAATAGCAGCAGTGATGATCCAGCTGAGATCAGGGGTATTTCACACAGACTTCTTTTCTTCCTCTTTATTCACATGACAGAAGCTAATTTTAAAGGAAAAAACCTTACAGAATTCCAAGAGAATAAATAAAGTGAAAAAGGTTGGTATTATTTTCTGGTAGTACTAAGCAGTATCAAACAGTAAGTATCAGCTGGAATGAATCTCAGTAGAAGTTGTTTTTAAAAGTGCAATAAAATTTTAATATCCTCTGAAAGGTTATTATCCAAGTAAAGAAGGCATTTATGAATAAAGCTATGCCAATTTGTCTCGTCAAGATGGGGCTTTTCACGACACCAAATGTGAACTAACTCTTTTTTCACTTACCTTGTAAGTAGCTTTATTCCAATACTACTGAAGTCAATGACAGAGCTGCCATTAAATTCTTTTCATATAATAGCATGGAACTAGTGGTAAAAAGGCCATGAGGTGGCAATTCCAGCTGGCAGCATTTACAAAGGAGACTTTATGAGGAAGGTGGATAAATTCAAAGCCAAAGTGCAGTAGAAGGTGACAAATTCTCAATCACCAGACTGCACTTACAGACAAAAAAATATTGTAACAAATTAAAGAACTGACAGAACTTTGTATTAGTGCTGTTACGTTTAATTGGTGGAATGTAGCAGAATTATGGAGTTATGAGGTGGTAAAGAGGTTTATAGAAACCAATTAAAGCATAAACATTAAGGATGGCTGTATTGAGTGGCTGGAAACAATTGCTAGGCATTTCCTGAGGTTGTGTTCTTCACAGAGATGTTTTAATTGCTAAGGATAATGCTCGCAAAAGCAAATAGCTTATTTTATTACTTTCTGTTATTTCTGTAGCTACCCACTTGTCTCTCTAGATTTGGTAACATTTCCTTTTCTGAAGTTATTCAGGGTTATTTAATTTCTCCATATATTCTTTTCATGGGGAATGTGGACATTTACCTGTCACCAGAAATTCACCTGTCTTACCATGGCAAGCTCATAAAGAAGTAGTATCATCCAGAGAAGATGCTCATAGAGTAGTTCTGGATCAATCTGCTCCGAGGAGCCAGTAATAAGCAGCTGAAGAGAACATAAAGCGGGTGATTGGGTTAGTATCCAGTAAATCCAGCTTTTCTGTCATGGAATGAAGTGCCGTATTAAATCACAGAAGGGAGGATAGAGCTGGGTGATCTTTAAGGTCCCTTCTAACCCAAACCATTCTATGATTCCATGCAATGAGTCTCTCCTGGGATTTCAAATATCTTTATACCTGGACCTCTGTGTACCCTCATATTTCAGCTCCCCACTTGTAAATCAGTTCCTCTTCACAAGCATGTAACTTGATCTCAAAAGCATAAAAGGAGGACAAATATTTCAAAGATGGGACTCATTTATATGACTCATTTATATTGTCTGGCTAGAGTGGGTAAATATAATCAAAATTTCTTTTTAGGCATGAAGATCCCAAGGAAGCAGATTCTGCTCTGTACTTAGAAAAAAGAATTCTGATCTGATTTCCTAGACTGCAAAAGAGAAAGGTGAGGGAGACTCACAATAAATATATTTAACTGATACAATTCTAGAGTTTAGGAAAGGTGTAAAAAATTTTAAAGTAGCTATACATAGCATCATCAAATTAAAAATGGTATTTTTTCCTCCTTAAAAAAATGATATCCAACAAAGACCTAGGCAAATTTGGCAAAGTTTCTGTAGGATCTGTTTGTACTCATTAGTTCCTGTGTAGTTACAGCTCCCTGTGATTTTATTTTATATATGTCACTGAGTTCCACCTCACAATCCTCATTCTTCTGTGTGGATGATGGAAAAAATTCCTGATCCTGCAGCTCTGGCTCTGCTGGCATTTCCATTCTTTATTCAAGTTTCTCCCTATTCAGCTCTGCCTCCAGGTAAACAAGTCTTTTTTTGCAGTCTCCCTATGCATGAGAATTTTCCCATGCCCTTAATCAGATTTAACTAAGCCCTTAATTGCCTCATTATATTTGGTCCGATTTTCTAATACGATCACTTAGATGACAGAGAGTGGTCATAATCTGGCTGCAAATTCCCTGTGGCTTAGAGGAGCTGATGGCTGGACAGAATCTGACAGCTTTGAGTTTTCCCCTTCTTGCCAGCGTGGTTGATTTACTGGAGGGGAATGACAGAATCTGGAGGGGGATGCATGAGATCAGCTGTGCTGCATCAATCCAAGGCTGGGAAAGAGTGTGGCTCTGTGGGTTTCAGCCACTTGTAGGATGAAGTGTGGCATGAGTGCCTCAGTGCCCGTGTTTCTTTGTGTCAGTGAATGCAGTAAAATCTGACCACAGAAGTTTGGGTAATAATTTATGTGTCTCGAGTGGGCGAAATACTTAAGTGTCACACGGCAAATCCCAATGGCTGTGCTATTTATGGCAAGTTCTGTTTTTATCAATAGATCATTTGTGACATGTGACAAAAAAAGAAAGCCTGCAGCAAAATAGATTTTACCTAGGTCTGAATTAGATTTTATAGGTCAGCTACTCTCAGTTAACTCAATACCATCTGATTGCTAAAAAGGTACTTAATGAGGCTTAATTAGAAGGGATGTCTTTTAGTGTCATTTAATGCAGTTGCATTTACATGAGTTCAGGGTTTGGCAGTAGGTTTTTCTCTTAGTGATTCTTGGGTCTCAGTCTAACAAAAGCCGGTAAATGATCCCATCTGCTCCCAGGCTTTCTGCCTGATGGTTGCAGTGCTAGTAGAACAAGGACAAGCTTTAGAGAATGTGTGACCACTGCACAGAGAGGGTCTGAACCTTAAATTGCTTTCTAGCTTGATAAACAGAGAAATAAAGCAGTAAATGCCATACCAAGCTGACACTTGAATTTCACATTTCATTGGAATAGCAATTTTATGGAAAATTTTACTTTTTAAAAATTATTCCATGTCTTCTATCTCGTTCTAATATCCAGTTTTTAAACTCCCTCAAATTATGATCAATTCATGTCATAATGTGGCATAACAGGAGAAAAAAAAACCCTATCACTTTTCAGAAGAAGTTTTAAGCACAGTTGCTTCTTGGTATTGACTTTTTGTAAAGATTTTTCCTGTTTATCATAACAAGTTTCACTCTTACGTATATTATTGTGCTGTAGTTCCTAAAAATGTTGTCGTTATGAAAACAGGAACACATTTTAAAGAAAAGTAGATCAGGAGGTTATATTTAAAGCCAAATCACAACATTTTAAATTAATTTGCAAGTATTTAAGATATATTAATCCCAGAGAATTTGGGAAAAAGTTTTTTAAAACAAAGGCAATACCATCAAATGAATAAACCTTTAAAAAATATCTTTAAAAAAAAAAAAAAAAAACCCTCTCAGGTTTTCAGTGTTTTTTTAAGAAGAAAAAATGTTTGAAGGTTACAAAATGTTTTCTACTGACCAGATGGAACAAGTTTTGCGATCTAACTCCTAAGAGGCTGCTGCATTTTCTCTGAGGTACAGCCAGTTTCGAACACCAACCCTCTGTGGTCTCCCAGGTGGTGTGTACACATAACCAGCCACTGTGCAAGCCTCAAATAACCCAATGCACGTATGTGTTTGGGCTAAACTGGTATTTGAAATACTGAGGGACAACAGATTTAACTGACAAAAAAAGAAAAAAAGTGAAGATATTGACATGATAATAAATTAACTAGGCTTGAATTATAGAAAATATATCTTCATCAAGCTCCCAGATGTGCTTCTCTCACAGTTGAATGCTATTAAATTCTATACAACAGCCTTGTTAAATTAAAATTAAATGCTAATTTAACACATCTAAAGGCATTATCACATTTTGTTCTGAACTGTGTTTCTAATGACTCAAATCACATGTGATGTATTCATGGCAAACTTCCGTAGCTGTTGTTCTGGAGAATTTGTGGGGTTTTATGTTCCCTGTCAACCATTTGCAACAAGAAAAAAGTCACAAGTGCCAGTGAAGCACAAACTGAAGGCGCAATCCAGGAAGTTGTTAATACAAAATACATAGAAATCTACGGACCAAATGAGGGCGAAATAAGATAGCAATGAAGAAGATGCAATTAAGAGGAGAAATTTCAAGTTACACTTTCAGCCACCAAAATCCTGCCAGTTGAAATGCTAGATGGGACCTGGTGTACTCATAGATTATTTTAGAAGAAAAGGTGATTTTCTAGTTTAATGAAATTAGTATAGCTTTCTATTCAATACACCATGCTGCTTGAACAACTAACCTTTATCTAATGTGCTAATGCCACTTCCAATTGATGTACCTATTTAAAATGAACAATGCTGGTGACAGAATAATAAAAACAATTAAGATGAACTTGTCAAAATTAATAGAAGAGATTGCATCTTCATCTTAGACAGCAAAGGCTGTTAGAATCAAATGTTTTCCATAAGAAGACTTCGCACAGTTTGTGTATGGTTTCAAAAAGATGCACCGTTCACATTCTTGTCTTACAAAAGCTAAGTGATCTGAGTAGATCCCAGAGTCCCAGAATTTCCCTCAGGTAACTAATTTTCTCCAAGTTTTTCCTTTCTCTGATGTTTCTAGTAACAGGTGCTCCCAGTAGCCCTCAGGAAGTCAACAGTCTTCCTTTGGATGCCAGGAGTTACATGAATTCAGCTAAGCAGGTCTGGGCTTTCAAATGTTGATGGACTTTGTAGGTACACCCTCAGGTTTGTTCAATACTCCATGAAAAGTCCCTGTTCATGAGGAAAATGAAAGCACTTAACGGAATATGTAACATACTGTTCCACAAACAACAGAGATCAGCAAATTCAGGTTCTTGTAGAATTTTCTCACATGTTCTTATATCGAATATCACACTTAGTGACCTCTTTGATCTTACTCATTACCACCATCTCTTAAATCCCTCTATACTTGAAATCTTCTGCCTCATGCTTGCTCTGGACCTCTCTTATTGACATTCTTACACTACTCTAAAAAATATGATCACTTGTGCAATTTGGCAAAAAAAACAGGCATCCTGGACTGTACCTACCAGCAGCACCTTCTCTCCGTGTTTGTATCATTGTTTTATGGCAGGAGAAAAACTGCCATTGTAATTATGGTCT
>VZTI01002191.1:994673-1046557 GCA_013397865.1 Struthidea cinerea | reverse complement strand
TTTTTTTTTTTTTTGTAAAAATCTTGATTCATTATGCTAATATTTGCTTTAAAAACAAAGTTTGTAGTACATCGTTTAAGGATAAGCTGAGTTGCTGTGTTTTGCAGAGAGCTTGCATAAACCTTCTGCATTTAGTCAATAACTTACCAACACTTTGCTAAAAAACTTGGGTTTGCTATGTCTCTCCCATACACTGAATTAAAGAGAAGATGCTAATCTCAGTAATGTATCTTCAGACCTTCCTGTCTTCTATGCGCTCTGTCTAAGCCCCTGCAGTATTACAAGTAAGTCTTTGGAGTGCATTTTGACAGTGATGGTACATTGCTATTATTTTTGGAACTATATTTGATGCTACATAATTACTACTGTGAGCTCTGTGCTACCAGAAGCCCTCATTAATCACAAATATTTTGCTCTTCTGGTTATGGCTCTTCCTTCCCTTGTTCCACCGACTTCCGCCTTCTTTCTTATTTTATTTAAATCTCTGGCCCAGAGCAGCTATAAAGGGTAGACATTTATGGGAAAAACAAAGAACAGCAAATTCTATGCTGGGCAATGTAGGCAGTCATTTGTTTGTTTGCATGCTGAGAAATCTGCCAAAAGTACCAGAACTTCTCTCTCGTGAATAATGTAATAAATTAGATTTCATCACCATGTAATCACAGGTCCGTGAGAACTGGATATAAAAATCTTTCTTCAAATATATCCTCAATGGAGCCCATCGTGATATACACACAGACTCTGTTTGAAAATGTACTTGCTGATTCCATGGCTGTGTTTGCTTTTCAAAGAAAGCCAATCTTTTTTACCTCAAAAACTTCATGGAGGCTCTGTGTGTTACTAGCTAATAAAAATGTGTAAAGAAGAGTTGACTGTAGAAGTAGGGCAGATTTGTAAGCATCTGCTACATTTATATTTTCTAAATATGTCCATCTGAGTAGGCAGATCAACAATGTAGCTGAAATAAAACGAGACCAAAAAAGACTTTACAAATATTCTGATTTTCTTTTGAAAATTTTACCTTTTTAAGGCATTAAAATGTAAATAAATAAATGAGGAGGGCTGGAAATGTCTAAGAACAGGCAATGAAGATTATATGGTTTGTAAACCTGACTTCTGTTGTGTTTATTGACACGATTTCATCTTTAAGGACAAAAACCAGCTGCTGGAGGGCCAGAGGTGCTGGGATGGGTCAGCTGGTTAAAGGACCTTGGTCTAACCCTGATGAGGAGCTTGGAAACAGAGTGTGGCAACCAGGTTTTGAACTTATCTCCTGAAGAATTAGTTTCTCAAGAGTTGTGTCAAAACTATTCAGTAGAGTTTGAAACTGCTCAACAAAGGAAGGTACCTGGTGGGTTCACTGGTGTCCTGCCCTTCTCCATGGAAGACTTGAGGTGTTGGAATGAGATCATCAGGGTGCTAACTTTTAAGTGGTTTTCAATACATAGCACTAGGTTCATATTTTATTTTGGTGACAACAGTGAGCTGGCAGGAATACATGGAAATGGGTAAAATCACAGGAAGGTGCCCGTAGACATCCTGTCCTAGAAAATGTTCTGCTTGACACAAGGCTCCCTTTTCCTTCATGGCATCAGCCAGAACAAGCTGTAGCACCGTGTTCACAGCTCAGGGGTCTATGGACACTATGGTTTCTTTGATGCATTCATTTTGATAAGTTTCAGAACTAGAGTTGTTTTGATTTGGTGTTTGGGGGGTTTTTTGAGTGGTGTTCATTTTCATATGTGGACAGCCTGCTAAGCCTCAGAATCCTGCTTTATTGTTTTAAATATAGCTCCTTAGCATTCTTTCCCCTCTTTAATTAAGTGATAACTACAGCTTTGTGCTAAAGGCTTTTTACTTCTAATAGGGTCTTTTATTCACAGTTTAAAAGCAACATCTTTTTTTCCCCTACCTTTAATATAGTCTTGAAAATTTTTATACTCTTACCATGAGCTTCACAATAATAGTGGCTTTTAATAGTCTTTCTATCATGGGTAAATGTTTTTACCTTTTTAGCTGTTCCTTTTGGTTTGCTCTCAGAAAGCTGCTTCTTTTTCAAATTAATCTCTCCTTGGAACGGAGTATTACTTTGGTTGATTTGTGTGTGTGTGTGGCTTCCTCATACCTCCAAAGACACTGAAATCAATTTTGAATTGAAGAGTTGTTCTTATTTTGAAAATGGACCTTCCGTAACTGCAGCTTGTGCTGAGACCAATATACTGCTGTGGGAGTAATGAGGAATTGCTTTTGCCCTTCTGGATTCTACTTTTTATCAAAAAAATCAAATGTCTGTTGGATTTCAAGTGCTTCCTCTCTGCCCATCTCCCCAACCTGTGAAGGTCCTTCTGAAGGGCTGCACAGCCCTGTGGGGTATCCGCCACTCCTGCCAGCTTTGTGCCATCAGCAGATTTGCTGAGGAGGCATCTGCCCCCTCATCCAAGCCATTGATAGATAAGTTAAACAATACTGGACCCAGTGTAATATTAAAAATCTGATTGAGTCTTTGTCTCAAGTCTGAAAATTTTGCCTCCAGTCTTTCATTTTATATAGTAAAGAATATGCAGAAAAACTCTTACTTTCATGAAAGATGTGCAAATCACTAATAACACTGAAAATCCTTGTTTTCCTCAAATAATAGCCCAGGAATTTCTTTTTAAATTAGGGAGTTAATATTTTATGTGATTAGAATTAACTTTGGGAACATTTATCTCATCATGTTTGAATATTCAAGTTCATGATGTATTTTGAGCTAATTTTGGGTAGGCTCATTAGGGAGAAAAGGTGTTGTTATTAATAGTAATTTGCAAGAACTTTTGTTGAAGATTAAGTTCCCCTTCAGACTAGATATCTTATAAGTCAGTGATAAATATAGTGACAGGCTTACATAGAGAAGGTGTAAAATCTCAGGCTTGAGTTAGTAAGGAGTTGTACCATTATTAGCTTCTCATCTTCCAATATTCATTAAGATTTTTATCCTGATACCATCAACCTTGAGGACACTACTTTCCTTTTTAGTGCAATTTCAGAAAAGATTGGGTGAAAAAAAAGTCCTGGTATTCAATTAAAGTATTCTGTACTCTCTTTCCAAGATCTCTCTGGTCTGACACTGAACATCTAGCAGAATCCATTTTTCAGAAACATGGGTTATGGCTTTGATATCAGTGCACAACACCTTTGGTTAGAAATAGGAGTTTTAGTTTTCCAGTCCTACTTTTGGACTGTGCTGGACCAGAGTTTTCAGTGAGAGAAATAGCTTGGCTTAACCTCTTGAGCAGCTGAGCCCTGTTGTTTCACTTCAGTCACCTTTTTTACCCTCTCTTGTGGAGAAATAGGAACTCAGTTTAACATTTTTTCTTTTAGCAAAGGACACCAGCTTTGACCAACATTTCGTACATGTTTATGATGAAAATGATAAATATTTGAGATCAGGTTGGGAATACTAAAAAAAAGTACTATGATATTTTTTTTCCTTTTAAAATGTGATATTTTCAAAATTAATTTGATCATATTTTGCTTGACATAGAATGTGATTATGTTTAGATTGCTCATTTTAGAAAGTATGACTTTCAGTTGAAAGTAATGGAGAATTACCATGTAATTTTTCTCCAACTATTTCAAATGACTAATGCAGTTAATATTACCTTGCATACCATTAATCATCTTAGGATGAATGCTATTAACTGAAAAGGGTTTTTTTTTTGGACATAATACAATATAAATAAGAAGTAATTAGTAATTTGCATAGTAAATACCAAAAAATAAGTGCATCCAAATTAATGAGATGTGTATCTATACATGTACAAAAAGGAAATTATACTCCTTAAAGTAAAAGAGATGGACTCCATCTATTCTGCATACATAAATCCAAGGAGTTATGTCTGATATAATGTCAAAAAACCTTCTCTTAAAATAGACACAGCTGTTTTGATTAGACAAATGATGGTACAGTAAGCAGAGTTCAAAGCCTATAAAAAGCTTTTTTTTTGCTAGCTGGTTATAAGTGCATTGTCTAATACAGGGATGTTAAAGAGAACAGGTAAAAGGAGGACAGCTTAAAAGAAGCTCCATTCAGGTCATTATTTCAGCCATTTCTTTTGTATTATTTTCATCATCAATTGCAAGGTTTCATTTTTTAATTGAGGCATTGCATTTAAGTAACGTATAATTTGCTCTAATAGGCAGCTAATTGGACTAATTGTCTACTGTAATTAGCTAGAAGTCTAGTACATGTTTTTTTTTAAATGTTGAAGGTCTCATTAAAATTCCTTCTTGTGAATAAGGGAAGAAGAAGGTACCATTAAACTAATTGTTTATGCAAAGCAAAAATCTTCTGCTCTTTCATGTGATATCAAAAATTTGAGCACTTCAGGATGGATCTTGGGGACCCTTATCCATCCAGAAGAATTTGCCTTAGGATGTGTTATGAGGTTAGCAAGTCACTCCAAACCCCATCCAGCTTGGCCTTGAGCACATCCAGGGATGGGGCAAACACAACTTTTCTGGGCAACCTGTGCCAGGGCCTCACCACCCTGACAGGGAAGAATTTCTTCCTAAAATGTGACCTAAGCCTATTTTCTTTCAGCTTAAAGCAGTTCCCCCTTGTTCTATCACTCTATGCCTTGCAAAATTCCCTCTCCAGCTCTGTTGTCACCCCATCATGTTCCATAAGGGGCTCTAAGGTCTCCCCAAAGCCTTCTGTTCTCCGTGCTGAATAGCCCCAACTCTGGCAGCCTGTTGTCATAGGAGAGGTGTTTCAGCCCTCTGAGTGTCTTTGTGGCCTCCAGCAAGTCCACATCCTTCTTATGCGGGCAGCCCCAGAGCTGGATGCAGTGCTCCTGGTGGGCTCCCACCAGAGCACAGCAAAGAGGGAGAGAATTCCCTCCCTCGAGATCCTGGCCACGCTGCTCTGGGTGTAGGCCAGGGTGTGATTGTCTTTCTGGGCTGCAAGTGAATACTGCAGGGTCATGAAAAGCTTCTCTTCCACCCACACCCCCAAGTCCTTCTCCTCAGGGCTGCTGTCAACATCTTACACTTTCTTTCCTGTAGAGGCTGGCAAATTGAGCTAACACTCCTGTGTATCTCTCGAGTCCTTTTCAGAAGTAGATAGAGCCAGAATTACATCAGAATAGTAATCACATCAGTCTTTATTGAAGAGACTATTGCCAGGCTTTATGGGGCTGATTAGAGACAACAGCTTTGAAACACATCCTGCACATATTTAGGACTTTATGAACAATTAATATAATTTTGCATTACACTCACAGCACAGTGTCATCTCAGGATAGTGTTACAAGGTAGAGATTATCTTAAAAGTGAAGGCTCGATCTTTTCTTTCTCGGCATTTAAGACATTTTGACATGTAAACCAGCAGTGTGGCTGCTGGGACACATTGGGAATGTTGCTGCACAGCTGGCACATAACAAAGAATTTCTCAGGAAGAAATAGGGACTTCATTTCCATCAGCTTTTGGCAGTACAGTTTACAACTATCCTTTTCTTTAGGGGCCACCATAATTTTTATCATTATCAGAAGTAATTCCTGCATTTTAACAGTGGAAAGCCAATGGCTGTAGGAGATTCACTGTGAATGCTAATCCTCTCCTGAGGCTGGCTTCCACAGAACAACAAAGAGGAACAAGTATTTGCTGAAGTGCTCATAATTCAGCTGGGTGCTGTGCAAGCTCTCAGATTGTTTCTATTTTCCAAGTTTTGTATTTCTAAATGCTCAGAAAGCAAAAATCAGGGAAAGAAAAGCCAATTTAACCATGCTCCTCTAGCCTCAAGATATCTTCATCCCAGCACAGACCATGGGAAAGCTGGTATTTTTCTCTAGGGAGCTGGGTGGTGTTTCTGTTTCCTGAAGCACCTCTGCCTTTAGTCTCTTCTGAGCAAACCACATGGAACACCAAGATCTGGATTCAAACAATCCACTAATCCACCAAGGTCCTGCACTGAATTTTATTGAAGTGATTATTTGCTAAAGAAAAGGAGTGATTCAGTTATTCAAAGATTGCTGTTGGGCAATGGAAAATGCATGTTCTCTCTCAGCTGCTTTGATGCCCACATGCAGATTTATTATCAAAACTCCTAAAAATACAGATTGTGAAATTACAGTAAATTGAGAATGTTGTTCTGGCGGTGATTTGTTAGACATACAGCTGGCTGGTGTTTGTGTTAGCTTATGATCTTGTATATTTTGAACTTGTAAACTCTTTTCATTGTAACCAAAATCTTTTAGAAAAGCATTTTTTAGGCTTGATGAGCTAATTAGGTTGATATAAAATCACTGGTTTATATGTCATACCCTTGAAACTTTGTATGTTTTATATACGTGTTTAAATGGACAGTACTTGTATGGGGTTTCTTATACCTAAAGGATTGCTAAATTAATCCTGGAATTTTAGTAACTCTCAGGTGGCAATTTAAGTATAGGTTAATGCATAATAGGGCAAAAATGGAATTATAAATGCTTAGTTTTTATGGAGGAAAATTTTGTTTTGCTGACATTTTTCGATTCCTTCTCTTGTCACAAGTATCTTAAATAAATAATCTCTGTTTGGAACAAGTTTAATTTGGGAGTTTTCACATTCTGCTTAAATATCTTGTAACTATAGTATACATTTACACTGATCCATTAATTCTTTCTCTCTCATATGGAGTCTGACCTCACATAAACTGATGTAAACAGAGAAATTACTTGTGCCAGCACACCTACTGTAATTTGAGGCTGTTAAAGCAGAGGTTAGAATCTGGCCATGAGTATAAATAGAATGTAATCTAATTTCTTGAGGTCTGCAGATTCAGTAACTTTTGGTATTTATGAATTCAAACTCCACCAACGGTTTATGCTGACATGCACCTGCTTCATGCAGCTTAAAAATGGATGAAGGAAAATTTTTGACAGGAATGTATGTCCAACTTAAGACTGGGTCTGGACCTAGGGCTATGAAAGTGAATCCTTTGTTTTTAATGCTCTCCATCCCATCCCTTGCATACCTACCTCTGCCCCTATTTTGTGTGCATATAGCTGAAATATTTTTTTTCATATCTTGAAAAGAAACTGTGACAACTTGTTAAAGAATATTTTTGCATTTTGAAAGCAAAAACATAAAAACCACAATATCCACCAAAATTCTCCTCGCCGTTGATTTCCAGTGTGCTGTCTTGCAGGAATGGCTTTAGTTAATTATACAATGGCATTGGCTGAGATGTACATTTTTGCTTTCTCAGACTCCTCACTGCTGCAGTGATCACAAGGACTTTTGGGTGGGGGAAAGCAGCCCTGGCCAGGTAGAAGAGGGGACTGTGATTTTCATCTCTTTGCCCCTGGATGTTATGACTTGGCTCTATACACAGCAAGAGTCAGGACGGACAGTCAGCACTAACATTTGCATCAAAACAGACTTCACTGGAGCAGAACTGATGCAAATGTAATGCCGAGAGAGTGGAAGAAAGATAAAGGAATCTGTGGTTTGGACTTCATATTGTGAAACAGAGATTATGTCCTCTGGTCACAGTAGTCCTTCCATCAGATCATTGACAGCCTGCAAGATCTTTCACTGGCCAAATACCTTGCAGACACTTCTATTTGTTGAATCAGCTATGCAAAACACAAAAAATTAATCCATTGTAGAGACATAATTATAGTCAATTAGGCGTTTGTGCTGTCAGTTAACGATAATGGTGTTAAAAAAGATAACCTTTGTCATTATATTCATGATTGCATTTTATGCCTTAACTTCATATTCAAGGGGAAATACAAGTTTTTAAATCAGTTTTATATATGTATGGTTCTGTAAATTTTCTGCTGTGGTTGCATGCACTCATCAGGTTTGCCATTGCAGAGCTGCCTTGTGGTAGTTCTCTTTCCAAATGAAGAGAGCACAAATTGCTGACTTGAGCAATGCGGTGTTTCTGACATTTGAAGTAAATCTTACTTGTGTAATTATCTTTCACTGCAGTAGGACCAAGTAAATCATGACTCTGCCACACTCAGCATGACGTGTGAGATAGCTTTCATTTTGCCTGATGATGGGGAGAGACTAAAAGTTTCTACAGCTTGTGCTGTGGAGCTCAGCTCTCTGTCTAGGTGCCATAACTCACACCCTTGAAGCTCAGAGAGAGCGTGGAGAATGCATCCAGAAATACTGGAACGCCTCTCTGCACATAACCTAAACTTTTTCTGTCCACAGCGGCTCAAACAACAAATGAACCCCATCTGCTGACAGAAGTCAGCCTGGGTGAAATAGGAAGTGTGGAACCAAGTACATGGGAGTTAATATCAGTGCTTTCCAGCATCAACTAAAACATGGTCAAGGAAACTGTCATTGCCTTTAATTAAGGCTAGATAGGATATGTGGGTGGATTAAATACGTGTCTATTGGGAGACTCTGCATGCAAAAATAAGTGGTGTTTCTAGGAGACAAGTTAGACGTATAAATTATGGGAAATAAAGAAATGCCATTGCCATTTGTAGATGTGAACTGAGTTACGGAAAAATAACTTGCATGAAAAAATGTCATCCGAGTTTTGCAGAGAACCACTAACAGTAGTTCTGAGTCCTGTGACTTGCCATTCGTCCATATTTTAGTATTGGAATAAATGGACTGTGGAATGGATAGTTTTAAAGAATATATTAATTAAATAGTGGTAATGGATGTGTGAATTAATTAATTAAATAAGTATCTGTAGGTAATGGTTTAGGATGCAATGATCACTTTGGATTAGGACAGGAATAGAACAACTTCTGACAGAACTGGCCCACCTGGTGTCCTTGGTTGCTATTTGCTGATTGTACCTTTCATTAGACTGTGGACAGGTGAGCTGAGACTGAACCTGAATGTTTTCCATAGAGGAAAAAAAAATCTGAGCTCCAAGGTTTCCTGATGAGTTCATTTTTGCTTTCACTTAAGTGGTTTCCTGTGGGGTGTAAAAAATAATAGAGCTAATACTGTAATAAACAGAGGAGAACTACGCAACTATACAGTTAAATTTCTGGTCTCAGTATCTTCTGGAAGATTTACCTGTTTTACAGTGGTTTACTAAGAGGCACAATTGATCTCATGAGTGATGTAATTGCTGTTAATATAGCATATGAAGTCAAGTTGCACATGGGTTTTATGAACATATTTCCTATATTTAATACACCTATTTACTTCCTCTTGAAGCACTAGTGATGGTTGAAGAAGAAGATGCTGGCCTCTCTTCC
This sequence comes from Struthidea cinerea, assembly GCA_013397865.1. Lineage (NCBI taxonomy): Eukaryota > Metazoa > Chordata > Aves > Passeriformes > Corcoracidae > Struthidea > Struthidea cinerea. Next base: position 1,037,350 of record VZTI01002191.1, on the reverse strand, counting down.
TGTTTTCATAATCAAAGCTGGAGTTTTGGATACAAGACAAATCACGTTAAGTGTCAGGCACTTGGAATTCAGAGGTAGCCATGTCTCTATGCCTGGTCACCTTGGAGAAAATAATAGTTAATAATATGAAAAGAGATGAAATGTAGGACTGAAACAGTCACTTTTCTAAATTTCTTCCACTTTCTATCCCCATGAGATAGACAGTTAGATAGTATTTTAATTCATTCCTTTAAATGCAGAAGAGTTTTAATTTTAATTGTAAGGGGGTGGTGCTGCTCCCCTCAGTCAATATCTGAGTCACGTTCTGCATGACAAGGGGACAAAATCTGAAGTACCTAATATCTGAAAATAGCAGCTGTGCCTTAAATTAGAGTCGAGGACTGGGATAGGAGTTGCTTTTCTGGAAGAATGTATTAATAGATAAAGCTGAGATGTATGACTACCACTAGCATAGAGATAAAGCTACAGTTTAGATCTCTTTAGAAATTAAATATGGCATTTATGCATGTATGAATCAGAAGGCACATCTGAATGTGTCAAACTTCCATCAACTATCATTAGGGTTTTACAACTTCTTTTTCTTTTTTCCCTCAAGTTTTCTGGCTTTTGTTCATACTTGCTCAGCGTAGGAGCAGTGGGCCCTTAACAGCAAGTGTTGGCTTCATTTCTGCTCAGTTTTCAGCTTCCTGAGCAGAGAGCCTTTTATAGACTGTGACACAATTGTTAATTATGAGTGTTGCTCTGCTCATGCTTTGGAATACTAGTGGGAGGATTAAGGTATTCAGAGAGACATAAAATTGGCCCACCTTGCGTCAATGTGTCATAAAAAGATCTGATTTGGGAAGTCAATCTCTTGAATTCGATGGCATTTGGAGGAGTCCAAGTTTGTATTTCTGGCTCACGTATAATTAAGTAGCAAACAAAGGTTTGATTTTGCAAGGTGCTTTTCAATATCCTGAACTTTCTGACAAGTGGGATTTTGTTTCCACAAATTGTATTTCCATACCTCTCTTTCATCGGGGAAGCCTTCCAGATTCACCTTATGGAAAAGGTTTGGTGAGTCTGTTCACAAAGACCTCTCTGGGGATGGACTGCAATGAAATGACAAAGATACACGACGGCTGGAAATGAGAAGGGCACCCACATGGTACACCCAGAGCTGGTGAGAGGCACAGGGCAGTGACCAAGAGCAGGAGGAGGAGCAGTGTGGGCAGCACAGCTTTGTATTCAGAGGTAACCCTGGTGCTGAGTACGATCCACAATTGTTGCCTAAAAAACCCACACCCCGGGGAGGAGCTGCATTGTTTAGTTCTTCATCACAGACCTGCCACAGCCGATGCGTCTCAGGCAAAATCAGGTGCCCTGCCATCTTTTTTTTATGCAATTTCTACTGAGAGGCACAAAATAAACACAAACGAATAAGCAGATATCGTTTGTTTTGTGCAGTGTAAGGAAAACAATCACATTATTTCAGTCCACTTCTGTCTTGGATTTCAGCTCCCAGGTAAACACAGCTTTGCATTCAAAAACAGTATTTAGCACAGCTTGAAAAGTGGGCTTGTTCATTTTTAGTGTTTTGAAGGATCAGCTCTCAGACAAATAATTTTTCACGTAAACCAACTCATAAATTCCTAGGATGCTATCTCAGCCATCCCAAATAAGCCAAATAAGCGAAGGTCACACGGTGTAAATTGAAGCTGTACAACCAGTACCAGTTTTTATGTTTGTATGCAACGGAAGGAAAGGATCCATATATATATATTTTTTTTTCCTAAGCTGTTTTTTCACTCCACCTGCAACCCTTAAATCACTGAGGGATTACAGGTTCTTTAGTGAATAACTAGTGTTGGCGGGTAATGTCAATTCACTTTGCACTAGGAGGAGAGTCAGTTCCTTCTAGACCAAAATTTTGTAAGAAATGCAAAATGAGTTGTTATCACCCAAAAAAACCCCGGACAACAAAACAAAACAACCCCTTGGTGTTCAATTGTTTTATTTATGTTGGAAAATTTAAGGGAAAAAAGCCAAAAAGCAACAACAACAATAAAACTCCAAACAAACAAAAAAAACCCCCACAACCTTCCCAATTCAGCACCTGGAAAACTACAGTAGGTTTGGGAAAATGACAATTTATATTTTCTTTTTCTGACAAAAATTAGTCTGTATCATTGCCAACCACAAATTCAGCTACAGCTTTGGGTATCCTTATCAAATTTCTAACTCCTTTAAGTGATAAAAATGTCTTGTACTGTCTGCTTAAGTCATGCAGTAACTCTTAAAAGAGTTTAAGTAATCAAGCACAGCAGAAATTTCTTGCCATGAATTGACATACACCAAAATTAATTGACGTCCTAAACTGCACACTTTCTAAGCAGTTTAGCTGCAGACAGAATTAAAGTTTTTAATTTATAAAGACCTCTCTTTGCTGAGTGCTGGACACAGCTGGGGGCTCTCTGGTGGGAGAGAGGGGAAGCTGCTGCAGTCAATGCACTGAGGGGCTCTGACGGTGATGAAGAGATCGGAGCATCTCCTGTGAGGAAAGGCTGGGAGATGTGGGACTGCTGAGGATAGAGAAGAAAAGGCTCAGGCAGGGAACCCATGAATGTGGACAAATATCTGATGTAGATATTTGCAGGAGGTGTAGAGAAGACAGAGCCAGGTTCTTTTCTGTTGTGTCCAGTGAGAGACCAGAGGCAGAGGGCATTAACTACAACCCAGGATGCTGAAGTTTCACAGAGCTTGATCAAGACTTTACTTCTTTGGAAGTAACGGATTATTTCAAACAACAATATTTCTTTTTTTTGGTTGTTTAAGTATTTCTCAGTCTCAAAAATGACACCGTGATTTATGCCCTTACATTCTTGTGGCTTACTGCAAGGTATTTATCTAATCAATTGTGAGACTGTCACAGAGGAAAAGTCAAGTGCCTATTTAGAATGCAAATTGGTGTAAATTAAGGCTGTAGTGTTTGTGTGTCTGCTGCAGTATTCTGACCCCTTTTGTGTAACTAGCATTCGATGATGCTGAATATTTAATTACATACTGAGCTAAGTGACTGATTATAGCGACTGAGGCCTTTTTCTATTGCACATTAATAATATGGGGTGAAATTCTAGTGTTTGACCCCAGGTACATGCAGGACTCAATGACCTGAAGTTTAGTCTAAAACTGACCCTAATACAATTGCAAGAGTGCAGGTTATTTTTTACTCTTTGAAGCATTTGGGGATAATTTAAAGTGTAAGAACCCGTATTTGTGTTAGGCTGTTCCAAGTATGACTTTCCAATATTTAGACTCTCACAAGTAGAGAAAGTTGTGATTTCTTTTCTGATTACCTCAGTATTGTGATTTCTCTGTGATTGCTAGCTGTCCTGATTTTATAGCTGTTAACCACAGCTATAAGTGAATGGAATGCATCCCTTAAAATGTCTCCCAGGGAAAGCATGTCCTCCTCTGCACCAGCCATTCCAGCCATTCTCTTCCAGTTCACAAAATTTTCAGTCATGAGGCAAGATTAGCAGTTTTCAGAATCCCCAGGTCTGAAGACAACTGGAAGAATTCAGACATATTTTTACACCCTTGATAAGACTAAACTGTACTTTAATGGAGATCAAAAAATGAAGCCACAGAAAACCCCTGTAGTCATTTTAAAACCGTTGTTTATACTGTTTTCCTCTGCAACTGCACAGACTCTTTTTGTCAGGCACTGGGAGGAAAAAAAATCTGGCTTTTGCTATGGCAACACAGAGGACTTAGAAAATGATCTCTTAGCATGGAAGAATGATGATTCCTAAAATAGTGTAGGAGCACTGAAAAAGAGCGAGATTCTCTCTTGTGCCAAGGTCTTTTCAGCTCTGGAATGGGGGTTCTCCCACAGAACTGGCTGTCATTCTCTCATCATTAAACTTCTTTAAACGTACAGTAATTTAGAGCAACCTCTACACTGATGTAATTTATGACTGTCTGGCCATTGTCTGCAAGGACCCCTGGATATATCGGGAGCTGTCAGAGTGCGACAACACTTTCCCCAACTTTAATGCATCCCCAGCCTTGAAGTGAGGGGGAGGGATAAATAGCAGAGGATGAGGATCCCCTCACTTTACACTGCTGGTTACCTCCGAGTAGCTGAGAGAAGACTTGTGCAAATTAATCTTTTTAGCCAGATTTAGGTACTTTATACTTTTCAAAGAACTTTCTGCACGGTAGAAAATTGATCACGAAGTGCTTCAGGAGGCGGCTGCTTTGCTTCATTAATCCAAGCAGCCAATAATTTGTGAACAAAACATTGTCACAAGTCTGTGAGGTGATGTTTGATAATACAGCATTGGGGTTGCCACCTCTGAAGGTGAATAAATCTAGAGGACAGAAGAGCTGGCAGTAAAGTTCTGCAAAGTTCAAGCTAATTACTTCAATGATTTTAAAAATGACTGTGAAAGAACTCTGAGTGATATTTCCAGTTAATGAGAATAAATAAAACCCTTGTGCCATAATTTCTTTTATTGCTGCCATGTGCATTCCCTCACCAAAAAATTAGAATAAACAAATACCCAAAGAGTTCTTTTAATGCAAACCACAAGTACCAAGGAGTTTTTTGTAAGGATTAGTGTCCTCTGCTACCTTCCATGAGCATCATACAGGATTTTCAACATTTGGAACCAAAATCATCAAAGAGCCACTTGCAGGATATCTGCATCACCCAGTCCCTAAGTTAGTTATTCCCTTCATTCTTCTGTACAGTACATCTTGCACAACAAAATAGTCACCCATGGAAGGTGATAAAAGCAAATATATCGAGACAATAAGATCTATTTCATATGCCCCTTGAGTTCACTCAAGGTTCTAAACAAGGAAGGTTCTAATCTTCCCCTTTCACAATCTCATGTTGGGCAATACTATCTCAGAGCTTTCTCAGTCTGCTAGCCAAACGTAGAGTTCTCTTCACCAAAACCCACATCACTGGCTGACATGAGTTTAAAGGCAATAATTTCTGCTGCCATTGATGAACTTCTGTTTCTAGCCCAGCATGCCTAAGTGAAGAATGGTGTCTCATAGCCACATTCAGTCTAGGAGTACTGAGAGCATTCCTTGTTGGGAGAACTTGTTATTTGTTTCTGAGATCAAAGACACATCAGCTGTCTGCCTAGAACCCCACAGACTGCTGGAAGGGAAAACCATTCGTGTGTCTTGTTTCTCAAAAGCTGCTTATCAGCCTTATAGGCAAATGCACATATTTAAAGGAGTCCACTGACCCATTCATATGCATGAAACACTGAGGTTTTTGTGTTCTCGGTGATGTTACTCTGATGTACATGAATAAACATCCTTCGCCCACAAGAAAGGTTGCTCAATATATTTTTGGAGCTGCTAGGTTTTGTCCTGCCTTTGCTCTGTGCCTGAGCCAATATTATCTGAAGTTACTCAGACCTACACCTACTGTACACATAACTCACCTGACAGTTGACATAACCCACAGAATTATCATTATTCAGACCCAGGGATTCAATCAATGGCTTTCAGCCTCCGTTTTTAAATGAATGAATGCTTCATTCTGTGGTAAGAGTCTCCCTCTGAACAAATCTCTCCAAATACACATATCCCATGTGGAGCTTACAAGTCCTTCTGTTCTTACACAGATCAGCACTATGAGCTTTTTGCATTAACAGCTTTTTGTGCTCTGCAAACAATTATATTAAGTGTACTTGAGAGGGTTAGGATGGCTCTACCAGTTTTGTGCTTTGATGAGAGTTGTGATTAGTTTTCTTCTTTACTGCTGGAGTTGTGTTAGAACTGTTCCTTGAATGGTTGCAGCTATTTTGCCATCAAAGGTGCTAGGGTATTTTATTCACATTTTAGTAAAGGTATATAATCTCCACACACATAAATTCCTTTTTGCTATTATCACTAAAATGCTGATGGTGGGGGGGTTTTTTTGTTCTAATTATTTCATTGCAGGTAAGAAGACAATTTTGTTTGTAGGCAAGACTGTGGCCAACAGTAAAAGTCAGTATTTTTAAAAACTGTTTACCATTAGGGAAGTGTGTCCTGCATGTTTTTTTCTGATCTCTTTACAATTTGCCTCTCTATTTGTATTTTATAGCATGTGAGTGTGAGATGCCTCCATTGCTATAAACACAGGGCCAGTTCTCCCTCTTCAGTCACTCCTAAACCAGAATCTATTAATCCATTTATGCTTTGTCTTCAGGGTGGTTCTTGCACTATCAGCCTCAACTGAAGCATCAGTCTACCATAGGATTATATACATATATAGGTGTATATTTTTAATCTTTTCCTTTCCCAGCTGAAGGGGCTTATTCTCTTACCCTTTCTCTTAATGTAAATGGGACACTTATGATCTCATACCCTTTGGGATTAAGTCTGCTTCATTTTATGATGCCAAAGCTGCCTTTCCTTGTTGCTTATCACCAGCCACCTTGTCTTCTTGCACTGACATTGCTTATCCATGGGGAGGTAATTTATGGCATCCAAAGTGCATTGCTGTGCTAACTTTTAATGATGGCAGCTGTAGTTAACTCTAAGGACATTTAGATCTGCCTTCACATATAAATGGCTGATTTTGTAGTCATGGGAATATTTACACCCCTGACAATCCAAGATCTTATCTCTGTGCCTCACGTGCTGCACCCAGAATGGATGAGATTTTAAAGAGGAGACACAACACAAATCTTGTAACTTATTCAGTAAATGGACTGAAAGAAAAGTCACCTGTGTAACTGGCTGCAAAACAGGAATAAAAGAAAAGCCTCTGCAGTCCAAAGAGCTTACTAAGCATGTTCCATAGGAGTGGAGTGCAATGACTCTGTTACTCCAGGAGTTAACAGTATTTTACAAATATGAGTATCAGAAAGAGCAATTATTTGAGCGTTTATCCTGTGGACAGTCCTTGTATGGGTGGTTCTGGGAGAAAACTCTTCATGTGTGAAAGCATGGGCTATGGGGGAAAGGGAGAGGAATATGTCAGCATCTTGTAGTGCAAATGAATTATTTTCATCTCCAAGAGAAGGCTGCTCACACAGTTCCCTGCAGCCTGCCCACACCTCTTCTCTCTGCATCTGAGGCTGCAATGCTTTTCTCCTGGTGCCAGATCCAAGAGCATTTCCATTCCTTTATGCTGAAGAATCAAGGTTGTAATTTACCACACCTCTTATGATGTTGAGGGAGGCTCTCAGCTGTGGTCTTCACTAGGAATAAACTTCTTTAAAAGCAAAGGACAATTCAAGTGTGCCTGTGCAGAGTCTTACTGGGACTCTGTTGCCACAGAGGAGGGGTAGTGAGACTACAAGGGGTAGCTAGAGTTTTGTTGTGTGCTTAGATCCTGCCTTTCCTCCTTCCAGCAGGGCTTGGTGTAATGGGACGTGATCATCTCTGGACTGAGTGTCAGACTCCTACAGGCACTGCTGTGAATTTGGCTTCTAATATTGACCAGTTACAGCGCCCTCCACACCATACATTTATTAAAGAACTTTTTCCACATGTGAAATGTGTAGCTGTTTTAAAAGAGAACTCCCCACTCACACATACAGCTCTTGGGCATTTTATGTAGGAACTTTCTTTGATGTCCTGTCAGCTCTGCTTGGTGACACGAGGCAATCTCAGCCTGCTATGGAAGCAGGAATCATCTCAGACTCCCACACAGAAGAAGCTGAGTGAAGATGCAGAAAAATGAAGTGGGCTCTTTTCAGCTTTGAATCCATCCTAAACCCAGAGATTTAAGGCTAATAAGATCTGACCCAAATGTTGTACCTCTGGGCTGGACTATTAGGAATATCTACAATTAGGGAAAGAAATAGAATACATATCTTTACTCATAAAAATGTCTATATATACAATTTTGAATAGGAATATGAACAATAGGAATATGTTTCCTGTACAAGCAAAAAGCTCTGTCAGAAGTCAGCGACTTGAACTTAAAGCAAGTACTAAATGACTGTGTGACCACCATATGTGTTCACTACTTGAATTTATATTGCCAGAGAAGTAATAAATTTATTTCTAGTAATAAAAAATTAAGAAATACATAAATGAGATAAGCACATGATTTACTGCTGACAGCGAGACACAAAATAACAAAATTGCGTAAGCATAATTTCATTAGAAAATCTGTCTCATGATCAGCTTTTATAAGGGACTATTGCTGTATGCTTTTATTAAAAACCCCACATTTTCTGTCATAGATTTTGTGCCTTTATGACTAGACAGAGCATATCAGAATACTGCTGCTTATTTATGAAAACCCCAAACTATTCTGCAGCATTAAGGGCAAACCATTCCTGACGGCTGGAGACCAGGTTATCTAATCCAAAACAGGTTAAGAAATATGGATTGATGACTCAACACTTTGTTTTCCCACCGCTGGAGTTTGCACATGGTGTGTGGTTACTTTTCCCCCGTTCTGTCAAATGTAGGCACTTGGAAACTCTGACTTTTTGTACTGTTCTGTGCTGAAGCTCATAAACAGCACTGAGATCCAAGGAAGTTTGGGGATACCGGTTTCTTATGGCTCTTGGATCAGGTCTGAGGCTGGATCTTTAGAGATCAAGGTAGTGAAACGATAGCTGATTTTTACTGGGACAAGAAAATATGTTTAAGCCCTCATCCCTGCTCTGGGAAGGATTTTTTTTTGTTTGTTTTAACTATTGAAATTTTATCATGTCTACCTTTTGAGATTACATTTTAGAAGATCATTTTTGGACCTAAACTTATAAACAAACTACTAAAGAAATGCCTCAGTGAAGCAATCAGAAAAACGTTTACAGGGAGCTTGGTGGTACTTTGAGGAAGATTAGTTTCCTTGGTACATCCTCTGAATGTCAAATCCTTACATCCAGGAAAAATACTGACAATAAAAGAACAAAGACTTTTTATATTTTTTTTTTCAGTGAGACATCAACACCTCAGAAATGGAGAGGAGAAAATTCTAAGTTAAAGTTATCAGTAGACTTCTCTCTTATATGTTAACACTTGATTTTTTTACCAGAAAAATATATAATGAGAGATAGGAAATGAGCTATGATTTGAAAAGTTCCTCATGCTATTAAAAAGAAAGGACAATGGTATTTATATGATCTTTAAAAACTAAGTAATGATGACACATGAAAGGCTCGAATGAATGGAACAAGGGGTGATCTGCTGAAGTGTTCCATAGAAATCTTTTTCCCTAGAAGCATCACTAAATTGATTAACTTATTAGGAAAGCATACATTTTCATTGAAGGAGAAGGATTTTTTTTATCCTTATTTCTGTCATCTATGTGTTCTGGTTGATGTCAACACGTGTTAATCAAAAGAAATTGTTTAATAGCTTGCCTACACAGAATAAAATATCTTGTTGCACTCCAGATCAACTGACAAATACAAATTGGGCTGGCCATGTTTAATTAGAATGGCTTGGGTTTTTAATTTCTTCTGTCAGGCTGCAAGGAATCTATCCTTACAGACAAAATGTTCTCAGGAGACTAAAAAGAAATCTGAACCATGGAAATTTAAACGGAAATGAAAAAAGTGAAATGGAATGAGCACTGCCATTTGAAATAAAGTGCTAATAAAACACTCAGGTATTAGCTTCTGAAGAAGACTTTTATAGAAATCCCTTGCAGCGCTGGAAAGACTGGAATAATATTGTAATTGGCATCCCTGACCTGTTTTATGTGTACTACGAGAAGTTTTTGTCTCTGGCTTGAAAAGTCCATGATAAAACAAAGCTCCCAGAGTTCCCTGGTCTTTAGCATTGAAGGTCTAAAGAATGGATTTTTTCATTATAGTGTAGTGAAAAATAAACTGGTTTAGCCGTGATACAGAGAGCATAATCATCAGGTGTTCTTTCCTGCATGCTCTGGGATAATATTTTTTGCAATAGTTTTGATGAGGATTCTACTTAGCAGACTGTGAAAACGTGACCTTCAAAGCTATGCTATGTTATAATCATCTGTACAGTGCCCTGTAACCAAATCTGAAGCTCATGCATTGTGTGGTTGGGTGTCATTTTTCAGAATACTTTTATTGCTCATCTAGGCCTGGAAACTCTGTTAAAACCAAATCAAGCATTCATTCCTGCAAAAGAGGCAAAAATACAGTCTTATTAGCTGTGACAAATTCAGCAGCAGCTCTGGTATGAGGGGGGATTACCAAAGGCAAAACAAACAAAGAAAAGTAATCAGGAGCTGAAATATGTGATTGAGATATTGAAGGTGCTTTGCAATTATCAGGAATTCTTTGCAGGCGGGTATAATGCAGCCTTCTCACATCTCCTAGTGTAATTACAGTGATGAAGAAAAGATTTTCAGGTCAGGTCCTTAATTTAGATTATTCTGTCTTAATATTCAAGGATAATACACCAAAAGATTAACATTCTGAGTGCTGAAAGGATTCTGGTGCCTTGCAGTGTTTCACTGCAGCCAGCTTTATCGTGGATATCTTTCTTGCCTTATAACACGGACTCTGCTCTGCAGAAATGGATCTCATATTTTGTTTATTTTTTTCCTTCCTAACCATCACTCTCAAGGTGGCACCTTTGTCAGCTGCAAATCATTATTTCTGCACCCTGCATGGGTGGGAGCTCAGCAAAGCTGAGCTATGACGTGGGCACAGACTTCCAGATTTCCCCTTTCTCTGGTGTGCAAGTCCCAGGGAGCTGCAAACATGTGCCCACCCGTGTGCCACACTTGCGTTGACATTGCAAGCCTTTCCCATGGCAGCACAAAGTACAGGTACAAAAATGGTAATGACTGAGACACTTCCGAGCTTAAAATATACTTTACTCTCTGTGAAATAACCATTATTGAACAGTAAAAGCACAGGCTTTGTTTTACTGCTATTCATCTAAATCTGTTCTCTTTTCCCTGAAATTTGCTCTGACTTGACAAAATGTATGGTTTTTTTGAGTAACAGCCTGTATTAACAAACACAAAGGTTAATAGAATTTGAGCATCTTGAAATGTGATTTAATTTGGAAGGCTCTAGTCTGTGAATATTAACTACTAACTAATTAAATTATTCAATGACAAATCACAGCAGGCAGGCACCTATGTAATATCAATTGGCGTTGTCATTATAACAATTCTTCCAAACAGTAGGATGCAGGCAAACTCTGCATTAATGTTTTGGCTCAAGGTGTTCATTCGTAAATGAACAATTCATCATGTGAGGGAAAAGGGAAATAGCTCCAGGTTTGTATCAGATTGCCCTGGTGCTAACTGCTGCTCTTTGATGTGACATTGTCTAGACCTATAACCAGTGGGAGTAGCAGAGGGGAAGAGTGGCCATTCCATTATTTTGGATGAATTAAACTATTGGCTGCCACTACCCAAGTATAATGTTTCTAGTGATCCATATCCATGACTTGCATTAATAAAAAAATTGATATGCTAGGTGTTTGCTTCCAAACTTTAAAAATATAGCCTTTATATTCGTATGCCATTTAAAATAAGTACCTAGGCAATACCTTAAAGTTATTTCTTTTTTTTTTTTTTCCTATTTAAGAAATAGAGACAGGTTCTGCTGAAATCAACAGGTGTCATTCTTTTTTTTCTACTGACTTTATATTAGCTTTTATAAGAGAGCATTACTGAACTGTCATGAGGGATATAATTTATGCTGGCAACTATAGAATGAAATTAACAATTGGAGGGTTATTGCATAGTGCTCCATAAGGGAAAGAGGAGCATCCTTAGTCCCACATAACAGCATATACCAACATTTATGCAGACAGGATAATGTGCAGGATAATACCAAGGCAGAAATTTGTCAAAAATGAGGGCAACAGACTTCAGACTTACTAATTCTGCTGTAAAGCACTAGGTTTTAGAATACATTACTTTTTGTTTGAAATATTTTGTAGTTGACTCTTCAATAGAAGAAACCCTTATTATAAAATGTATTTTGTGTGTATGTGGTGAGAGATTAGACATATTATGATTGTAAAGAACATTCCGTTTCCTCCCCAGAATACACTGTGTATGCAGAATATGATGCTTTAACATCTAACAAAGTCAAAGACATAATCTGAATATCTCTGAATTCAATCAATACTTCGATTCTGTTAAAAAATAGCAATTTTTAATGTTAATAAATTCATGGTTTTTGCCAGGCTACATGACAGGAAATATACTTTGTTCATTTTATTTCTAAAATAATGTTTTATACTTTAGAGACAAGGCACACAGCTGCTTTCTTTGACCTTTTTATGCTTTTAATAAGCATTCTCCTCTCAGTCGTTCTCTTCTGAGATACTCTCTATCCTTTTTACAGATATTAGCAGTCCTGATACACGAAAACAAAATCCAGCCAGAAACCTGTGCAAGGCCCTGAAGGTTTGTCTTGTCCATGGGGTTTCATAAATTCAGGAGTAGTCTGTCTCAGCTGAAAACACACAACGCAGGCTACTCCAGTGACAAGGTGTCTCATAATAATATCTTCAGTGCTCTAACAGAATATTGATGTTCTGTGGAGCAGACATGCCAGGTTACCTTGACCTGCCAGTATGGGATTCCAGCTACATCAGTATATTTGGCTTCCTTGCCTACACTCAAATGATCAAAGAGACTTTTTTTTCTTCTCCCAAGAGCCATCTGCACAGCACAATAGACTCAGGTTAGGCTTTCTTCACCACTTATTGCTCAGTCTTTTCAGAACAGCAATTATTTGGTACCATCATAAATAAGCCTTCTCCCTCCTTAGTGTTCGTTGTCCTGTCTTATCCCACTGTTTTCTGCTCTAGGTAGTTTAAACACATTGAGGTGCTTTTCACAGTCTCCTCACTCTACCCAGAACAATGTGGAAAGTCAGAGAAAAATTCAGCTCCTGCTTTCTGAGCTTTGTCAGTCTTGCTGTTACTAAAGCAGAGTTATGTCAATGAGAAACATTTCACATCGTAGCACTGACATAAACCTGGAGCTGTTTCCTTTCTGTCTCATAAGATGAATTGCTCATTTGTAAATGAGTGCCTACAGCCAAAATATGAGTCCTGACTTTGACTACATTGCAGTGTTCAGAAAACTTTCCTGCTTTCCAATTCACTGCAAATTTGATAAATCCTACAGTGTTTACTGACAGGTTAATAAAACCTTTCTAGTCAACAAGGCTGCGGTTTACAGAATTGCACAGAATCACTGGAGAAACTGTGCCTTTCCTCATTCTGCTGTGTTCCTCTTCAAGTTGTTACCAGAATTTCATGCAGAAATCAAAACAGATTGAACACCCGGCACCTACTATGTGTTCTGATTTGTTCTCAGATTTTCCTTTAGCATTTAACATTGTTTGTTTTTCTGGACTTATAACAGGGATTTTCGAAAGACCTTTCTAAAATTACTCAAATTTTCCTCCCAGCAAAAAAATTCAAATGCTATATTTTAAATGCTGGCGTTATTATTTTTGAGTGCAGCAATCAAAATTGCATTTCATCTGATCCCACATAATTCGTATCACCTGGAAATGTTTTATCTCCCTGTTCACCCTCTTTTCCTATTCATTCATAAATGTGATGAATAACATGTGTTTACTAAATGGATGCCACTGGGCCTCTGTGACCACCATCCTCAGCTGCGAATGCTGGCTCTTTCTTTTTATACATGTTTCTTAGTTTTCAATTAATTACTGATCTGGGAGAGAACTGTTATCTTTCATGGTGTGAAAGCTTTCCTTTGTCAAGAATACTGTCACAAGCTCTTTTAAAAATCCAAGGACAATGAATTGACCACACCACAGCTACCCAAATGCTTGCTGACTGCTTCAAAGAGCTATAAGAGGTTTGAAGGAAATATCTGCCATCTAGAGAGGCTGCAGAATTTTTTCCCTGATGGTTATCCAAACATCTGCTGCTCTAGTTTTCATTCTGATTTTTACCTATTTACCTGAAAGTCACAATTGCTTACCTATAGTTCCTAGCCTACCTGGTAGAGTCGCTCTCAAAGGCTGAGGTTGCATTTATTGCTTTCCATTCCTCATGTGCTGATAGGGGTTTGAGTGACAGGTTTTATGACACTACAGTTAGTTCATGTTTTGCTTCTTATTTGTGCATAGTCAACTTTTCTGTAAGGACCCGAGTGCACAGGAGAGTACAAAACAGCTGCTTAAAAGCTGTGTTTTATTCACCTACTTCACTAAGAGACACTAATTTTTCATTACAGTGTAAATCAAATGCATTATTCAGCCAATGTGACCTTGCCAACAGATCCTGAATATCTTCCAGTCCTTGAGATTTTGTTTAGTACAGACGGATCATATTCAGTATTAGCTGGAAGAAGATCAAATGTAAATGCTGACTTACTGGTTATTAAAAAATGAACAATTTATTAGATATCAATAGGATATTTACCTATCACTGTGTTCACAACAGATAACTAAAAAATGTAAAACAATTGATGCAAGGGGAAAGTCATATTTTATTCTTTAGTTTCATCTGATGTTATCAAAAAAAGGATAAGAGGGCTTTATAGTTCCGTTAACATTTTTTCAGAGTAAGCAACTGTCCACCGGGGCCTCCACTTTTATTTTATACACACATCTTGTCAGAAGAAACAAGTGGTATGAATTTTACTAGAAGCACAATTCTCTTCATCAAAAATTTCTTGTTTGTCTGGAAATAATTCTCAGTTCATTTTAAGCTGCTCTCACATGACCCATGTTGGCTTGGTGATTTGAAACCCAGAGGAATTTTAGGCCATTTATTTGTTCCTTCTAAATCTCAACTGTTTGCCTTTTAAATTCTATGCACATTGGTGATTGTTAGCTTGTTTTATTTACACTCACACTGTACTGACCCATCCATTAAAAATCCACTGCAAGAGACTAAGAGAATTTTTTTTTCCTTTTTTTTTATCAGCCAGGTCAAGGTACTGCTGAATGACTCAACCATTTTCCTAAAGACAAATAAGGCTATGCTAAAATGAGTTTGCTCTCTTTATTTAAAGAGGACAACTGGGTACATAGAACATCAGTGTACTTTGTCAGTGGAACATCTCATGTAGCCAGAGCCACAGCACGGGTGGCAGCAGAAAGACTCAGCCTGAGCTTTCTTGTCTCTGTAGCTGGATACTAACACTTCTCAGTAAGAAGTTCACACCACCAGTTATTTGACATCTTGCATTATTTCTTTAATCGTGGGACTAGCTAAGTGTTGTGCATTTATTTCCAGCAAGGCCGAGCTAATGAGGAAGCAGAACAAGTCTTTTACTTGGTGTGACTTGGCTGTGACTTTTGCTGGAAGGAAAACACTATTTAAATTCTGTTAAATCACACCTAATTGAAGAGAAGTCAGAATAACCTGCCTCTAGAACTGCCTGCTGCCAGGAAGTATTTTTGATGTCAGTATTAAATATATACAATAGACAGTATTTTTAGAAAGTGCCTACTGTATTGTTTAGGGTCACAGTGAAGTTGCCAAATCTGGAAAGCTTCAAATTGTGCTAGGTTATATTCTCAGCTTTTGGAAATTTCTTGGACTTTAAAATCTGCATATTTTACTCCTTCAATATGCTAGAAATAGGTTTCAGTGCATTCCTTCAGGAGACCTGCATGGACGAGCAAGGAGCTTCTGGCAAAACTCAAACTGAAAAACAAAGTTTACAGAATGTGGAGAAAAAGGAGAGGCTGCTTGGCAGGAATGTAGGAATGTTTTCAGAGTATGCAGGGATGCACAGAGGAAGACTAAGGTCCACTTGGAATCAAATCTGACAAAAGATGTGAGGGACAACAAGAAGAGTTTCTTCAAGTATATCAGTCGCAAAAGGAAGAGTAAGGAAAGTGGGCTCAGTGCTGACTGAGGTGGGTGTCCTAGAAAGATACAGAGAAGGTGAAGTTACTGAAAGTTTTCTTTGCGTCACTCTTTAGTGCTAAAACCAGCCCTCAGGAATCCTAGAGCATGCAGGCAAGGGAGAAAGTCTGGAGAAGGGATTGGGTTAGAGATCAAACAACAGCGTAGAGAGGAAATTTTAAACTTTCATTTAGAAAGCAAATGTAAACCAACCACTCCCTGCAAAAGCATCCCTGTGTAAGCCCAGGAAAGGAAAGCTGTTGCAATTTACTGTTGTGAATACTCAGACAACACTGGGTCCAGCTGACAGCGACTGAGAGGAGCTGATCCTTGTTTCTGGAGACAACAACGGAAACAGAAATCATGTTCCTTATAGATGGTGTGAATTTGGTAACTCTGAAGACTGACATGGGGTCTTCAATGGATTCTTCTATCTGACATTTTTGTTTTGTTTTGTTTCTCATGGTTCAATTAATGAAGGAAAACTTAAGGTGCGATAATTAAAAATTCATCCATCAGGTTTTCCCCTGAAGATATACACACGAATTCGGTGCTAGAGCTGGATGCTTGACAACTGCCAGGTCTTGTCCACATACACAAGGTTATAGATCTGATGGGAAAATGCAGCATCTCTGGCCCTTTGCAGTGGTGTTTTAGTACATGTTGGTTTACACACCTGGGACACTGTAATTAGTAGTCATTAGTATTTCTGTAGTATGAATATCATGGCTTTTTGCTGCATGGCACTCATCCCAGCATATTTAGCTGCTGATTCCAACCTGACTTATGCCATTTTTGCAGCATTGACATTGACTGTTTTGTTGTGCTAAATAACATTGCTTGTTAGTCTGTGGTTCCCTCTGCTCATTCCTGCTGACCTCAATGTTTCAGTTGATATTACTGCCTGTAGCATTCTGGCACAACCTACTGGAGTCAGTGATTTTTTGTTTCTATTTCCTACAACCTACTCAGTAACAAATCCACTGCCATTACATTTGCATTAATGACCCTCTGTTAAATCACATGGGTGTCATGCTCTGTAATTCTTATCAGACCTAGTTCTGGAAGTCATCACTTTCTGTATTTGTGGCTTAGGAAGGCTCTGTGACACGAATTTTTGGAAGCTGAGCAAATATTCTGAGGAAGAATCACACTGTTGACTTGTTCATATGATCCTTTAGATATCTATTTGCAGCCACTCGAGGGAAGGGGTGCAAGGAAATGGTGATATTCGTTCTGATAAATAAGGCCATTTTATATTTTCAACCAGTGATGCTTATTACTTTTAGGCAGATTCTGTAGAGAAACACAGTCTTCATGCTTATGAATATCTTTTTTCTCCATGAATTCCTTCAATTCTTGTTAATAAGAGGATTCAGTCTATAACTGTGCCATTCAAGAGGGATAGCAATATCCCCCTGAGTTCCCCAGATATAAAATGGTAAGGCAGGTAATGTCAACTAAATGTGGTTGAGATTTGGTGTACTAGAGTCAGCTTGAGTGCTTCTTTTTAACTAATTTCTTTTTTTAACATACCAGCTAGCATGAAGGGAAAATAACTAATAACGCAGTCCTTAATTGCCTGTGACTAGATAGAAATATGTGTTAACATATGGTGACTGTTAATGTGGTTTAATTTGTATAAAATAATTCTATATCATCTGTTTGTCCAAATGATCTCACCACAGAAGCATGGCAACATTTCATGTAGTACATTTAGTTTCCCTCAGTGTTTTTAACATGATAACTCAAGTTGAATGTTAACCAACTCCATTTTCTGTGGCTTGGCAGCAAACCTGATCTTTGATCATATCTCATTTGTATCACACTTTTCTTTTCTTTTAGTAATTTAGTGCAGTTTAGTTTAAATGTGCAAAATAAACATGGTTTGCTGGCTACTAAACCAAAGCAAATATATGTTTCCCACTTAACAACCTTCTCATTTGCAGTTAGCCTTGTGCATAGCAAAACAGAGACTGTGGAGCATATGTGAGGACTCAGTATTACTGGCAGAAGGAAAGCTTTTTAAATGTGAAGGACACCCACTGGGCAGTTCAGAATCTAGGGCAAAAATTGCAATTTCACTCGCTCACTCTCCATATTTACAAATCTTTTATATAAAAATCAGTAGCATTTATTCAAAAGCAATTCTGTAGCTGGCTGGTTTAGGCAGGTGGGCCAAGTGTTTTAAAATTTTCAGCGTTAAGGAAATAATTGACACTCAATTATGGATAGTAGCAAAAGGTGCAGTACAAATAGGAAAAGCTGTGAATGGTCACTTGCCTTCAAAGGATGGATTAATTTACTTTCAGGTTTGTGCTGCTCCTCTCCACCACTCTGAATTTTGCAGACTGAAGCAAAATTTGGATCTTAAGCCTCAACAAAACCAGGTGTACACAAGCACAGTCTTTACAGATTTTAATTCATTAACAAAGACATTTCACTCTACAAATGTGCCATAAGTCTCCTTGGTCAACTTATATAAAGCTTATTTGAATTATCCTCTTAGTACAAATTAGGGAAGGTTATAGCCTTTATATGGATTATTTTATCTGCAAGCACCACCAGAGCTACAACTACCTGGAGGTCGGGGAAGAGTAAGGGCATTTTTAACTCCACACTATGAAGGTTCATTTTTAAAAATGTCTGCAAAATTTATGTT
Source organism: Struthidea cinerea (assembly GCA_013397865.1). Lineage (NCBI taxonomy): Eukaryota > Metazoa > Chordata > Aves > Passeriformes > Corcoracidae > Struthidea > Struthidea cinerea. The sequence continues at coordinate 1,018,923 of VZTI01002191.1, read as the reverse complement.
TAGCTATAAACTACCTATCATCCAAACAGGGCCTGGTGGTGCCCCCGTCAATAACTCTGAATAGGTCCTTTGTGAGTGGCCTCTTGAACCCCAGGTAGATACTCCTCAAGAGTGGCTCTGACCTGCAGGATGTGAGGAGGTTCTACTGAAAGAACTGGGGTACAGCCCAGCATTCAGCATTTGGTCAGTGGAAAGCATGGCTTAATATTAAAAAAAGAATTTTTTTTAGTGTTCCCCGTGCTCTGCTGATTATTCACATCTCATGAACTCAACAAGCTGTAAATAGCAGGCAATCATGCATTATTTGTGAATGGTCTCCCTGCAGTTCTGCTTAGTCCACAGTTAATATGGAAACCTGTGAATCATTCCCGGGAAAGCATTATCATGCTCTGTAGACACCTGAATTAAGCCTTTTCTTCCATGCTTTTACAGATGCATTCTTTGCTTTTTAATGTAAACCAGATAATAAATCCTCATCAAACACTATAAATTGTTGACACCTCTATAAATTAAATCCATTTGATTTCCTGGATTGTCAGATACAGTAAGGGAAATCTTATATTTTTATTTACTATTTTACTATAAAAATATTGGTGCTCCTGTATCAAATGCCATCCCACCTGTGGGAGATGCACACAGAAGCTATAGGAGGTTCCCTAGTTTTCATGTGCATGCTTAGTGAGATGCTGGAGTCTTGATATACTGTGCATCCAGGTTTCCAGACCTATCACCAGATTTTAAACTCAAGTTTTATATTATTTCTCTCATGTTTGGTGTAGGCTGGCTGATTCTTCTCCCCATTTTCTTGATGCATTTGTCTTCTCCTTGTAGCAATGTTGGTCAAGGGATCTTGGAGGCTGTAAGGGTCAGGAACAACCACTTTATTATCTTCTGTAACACTGGAAGGGCCTAGAAGTTTATCTGTCTTGCTCTGCTAGCTTCTGGTTATGATGGCTAAAAGAGGCTTAAATAATTAAAGCTAATATCTGAAGATTGAATTCTCTCTTTATTACCTGTAACCACAATTTAACCTTTTTTTTTTCCTATAAAGATGGAAAAACATAAAACCAGTGGAAAGTTAAATTCAGAGCACAGTGAAACAGTGAGTTTTCAGCACCTTGATATTGCATTGTGACCACTGTTTTCTCTTTCTGAAAGCATTTAAATTGTCCCATGCTGCATTTCAGTGCATTTTATAATATCTTAGTCTAAAATTATTCTTTATAAGAACATATTCTCTTACTGTGGGGAAAAAAAAGAAAAATTCATAAATTCATCACAAATACTGATTCATATTTTATGAGAATCAAGAAGTAAAAAAATATATAAAAACTCTAGAATATATTTTCCTTGACTTTCATAGTCATAGTCATATTTACATTTACATAGTCATATTTACATTTTCATAAAGTGTCTTCCAGGTTATGTAAATATTGAGCATGGGATTTTATATGTGAGGAGCCAGAAAATTAAGATTTTTTTTCCTGACAAGTTAAATATAAAAACAATAATTTAACTCGGTGTATTAAGTGCAACATTCCTTGATATACTTAAATAGTTCCTGAAAAGAGATGACGAATAGGAAGGCAGCAAAATCGGCAGAGAGTGCAGGTAAATGGGTCAGTCATCACAAAGGAAGACTGATTTATATGTGAGGGATGGAAAGATGTTCACACTGGTTTTCTGGTTTAAACATCAATAATGTGGTGAAGTGCTTCCAGACTCAGTGGCCCCGTGGTGCTGTTCGATACCGTGGGCTGATGGATGAGCTTCACCAGGATCGTGACAGCAATCGAGACTCTCCACCAGTGCATGCAGAGCATTAAAACTTCTATGAAAGTGCAAGGGACTTAGAATTAATTATTCAGTTCAGGAAAGAGATTTGGATGTTGTTACAGACGGCTTAATGAAGACTTTAGTGTCTGGCCAGAAGTCCAAAAAGACATTAAGAATCATAAGGAATAGGATGGGGAATAACATGTAAAACACTATAATTAGACCTGATAGGGAAATGTTCCCTCAGCAATGAGTAATTTGAGAACTCCGAACGAAACCCACACCTTTGTTTGTAAAAAAAACCACCCCAACCGTTCAGACCAAAAATTTAATTACATTCAGGAGGAGTTTAGTCAATTAATAACAGAAATAAAAATAAGAAACACCTTCAAAATTGGTTTTGAAAGAGGTAATAAGCTGTGTGTTTCATTTCCACGCTTACCCCAGTAAAGAAATACTTAATGGGGAAGACTGATTACACCACAGATTTTAAAAAACTGTTGTGCTAGCCACTGATAGGAAACAAGAAAGGATTATAAGGTTAAGTGAACTACAGGATTAAGCCAGTGTAGTGTTCCTATATTCTTGCCCTTTGCCTGTGCTCCCTGAAAATTAATCCATGGCAATATTTCAACATGAGCTCTTTGGTGAAACTGTGGTCTGGGCAATGTGCATTAAAAGGTGTCTCATAGATCAAAGCAAAATGATACCAAAATTTAGGAAAAACACGAAAAGAGTACTAATAAACTACAGGAAATTTGCTCTTAAATGAAAGATACAAATGCTTTCGAAATATAGTGTAAAAAGCAAAGGTAAATTGAAGTTAATTATTAGTGTGAAGCAATAGAAAACCTGGTTCATATAACTGCACTCCACTGGCCTCAGTACAGCACAATATTCTCATTTCAATGAAGTTATGTCACTTTTAATTGTAACAGTTCTATCAAGTATCTGCTTTAGGCTGTGCTTGAACAGACACGGTCCTAATTCCCCACTGGTGTAAATTACTGCAGCTCCATAGGGATCTCAATAATTTTAGTAGTAATGGTCTGATCCAGGATATCCTGAACACAGAATTTCCCTTTGACCTTGTGACAATTTTTTAATTAATTTTATGAGGAAAGTAAGTACAGCTGAGCGAAGAGTAGATCCTATGACATTTGTAACAGCATTTTCCACAGGATGATGCAGAAGCAGAAAGATCACAACGTCCATCAATAAGTAACAGATGCTGTAAAACACTTAAATGGAATGGAATTAATCACCACTTAGCTAGCAGGGCAAAATCTATGCATTGATGTTTGCCTTATTCCCCAGCTAGAGACAACTAAATACTCAGTGCTTTGCCTTCCCTCTGTTAATCTCAGTAAATTCTCTTTTTATTTTCTTCTTAATCAGGAATGTTTATTTTCCCCTACCATCTTTTGGCATTCTCTCCCACTTCCATTATTTCATTTTCTTTTAAATTCTGGCAATATTTATTCTTTACAGATCTTATACACCATCTCCATATACTTTTTATTTCCTTTGCCTTTATTTTAGGCTTTTCTTCATTTTTTGTCTCCCTTATCTTTTTCATCCCTCTGTCTTCAGAAACTTCAGTGTGCAAGCTAATCTTACAGCACGAAGCTCGCTGATATGATCAAGACTTGTGAAATAGAAACTAAGCTCTGACTGATTTTAGAGCCTTCTGGTGGCAAATCTCGCATGAACAAATTGGTTCTTGACATTTGATCAGGTCTGCTTGCTTCTTAAAATATGCTTTAAAATTAACCTGTAGGCCTGGTTCTCCTTTTATTCTGGAAATATTGTACAAGTGTTTCACAAAACTTCCTTCTCCATGGAGCAATTCTTGAGCTGATAAATACTATCCAAGTCAGTTATAGGAAATTCACACTTGGCTTGCTTCATTATAATCCTGTATATAAATGAGAAGTTTTAATCTATTTCTGTGTGTCTATAAAGATTCAAGCTTTGTAGAAAAAATAATAATAACTCCTTTACACAGTTAATACTGTAGAGAGAATGATATTAAACACATCATATATATCTATACAATACTCAAATGGAATCATAGAATGGTTTGGTTTGGAAGGACCCTTAAAGACCATCTAGTTCCAACCCCTTGCCACGGGCAGGGACAGCTTTGACTTAGACCACATTGTCCAGGGCCCCATCCAACCTGGCCTTGAAGTGGTCAGAGACCTGAGCGCTTCCAGGACTTCCACGGCTTCTCTGGGCCGCCTGTGCCAGGGCCTCACCACACTCACAGTGAATAATTTTTCCTAATATGTAATGTAAACCTTCTCTCTTTCCGTTTAATGTCAGTGCTCCTTGTCCTACTTAACGGAGCCGCTGCTGCTGCTGTGTGTCATTTTCCCTGGGTTACTTCACTTTCTTTATGTCTTTGGACTAAGACAACCCAACCCTGCTGCCATGCTGATGACCCGGAAAAACCCTGTTAACCTGTTGTCTGGAAGGATTAATTAAATAACTGTTGCACCTTTAAGGACATAGACTAGGCTTCATCAAATGCATCATAATAATTAGGTTCTTAAGGTAAAGAACTAATTACTTTGAAAGTTATTCAATCGAGAAACAGATACAGCAAAAAAAAGGGAAGATCAGCATAAGCTAACCTCTGTAACCCATTGTAGGACACAGGATTGCAGCTCTTAGCCTGATCCTGACACATCCAGCATCCTGTTTAGTCCTGTTCTGGGCATGAGATGTGACACAGAGAGTCTTTTCTCAGGCACAGTGACTTGGCTCATCATTTCCAACCTCTCTTTTGAGCAGAGGTTCAGAGACAGCAGTCAGGTCCAAAGTCCCTTCCAATCTGTGCACAGGTACTCAGGAAAGCTGGATAAGGCCCTTAGATGAGCAGAAACCTTCATGCTCCTTCAAGGAGGCGGGAGGCTGGTATCCCAGTCATGTCAAAGTGCGTTAAATGTGGCTCTGGTCGTGCAGCTGCCCAGCCCCTGTTCTGTGAGAGGCACTGGGCAGCACCAATGCTGTGAGCACAGGGAGGTTGGAAGGCTGGGTTTTCCCCACAGCTGATTGGGATTCTGAATTACACGTCCAGTTTCCAGAGGGTCTCTCACTCCTTATTTTGTATTTAACTCACAAGTGGTTTCTGCCCTTTCCTCTCTTATTCAGAGAATGTTATTAATCGTGTGTGTTTCCAGCGACTGCAGCAATCCTACTAAATTTACCCAGAGTTCCAAATATACGTAGAGTATCATAACCGTAATGTCCTCATTCTGTCATATTTGCTTGAAATGTGTGTATTTGTGTATTAGGTAGCTTTACCCTGCCTAGAAAAAAATACAAAAACCAGAAGGAACTGTTTGTCTTCAAACAGCTTCATTCTGTCAGTAATATTAAAAAATATAAATAATTGCTTAGAGATCAGCGATAATTGTCTCAGGGACCTGATGTTGTTCTCCTTATCATTTTGTTTAATACAATTTTGGTTGTATTGGCTCAGCGGTAGTTTTTAAACCTTTTAGTCTAATGGAAATCTTGTAAGAAGAGTAAGGGCTTTAAAAGAAGACTAAGTAAATGGGAAATATCTGAACAGACTTGCTAAACATGAAACTTCATATACCTATTTTGCCACAGTAAAGCCAGTCAGCGCCAGAAAGGGTTTGTGTATTTTCCAGGAACACAAACTGAAGGTATTAAATTGGTGCCATAAACACCAAAAGGCAGATTCTTGACTAGCCGTGGCATAAAATGGGATGGTTATGGCTTCCATTTCAGACGGAAATTATTCAAGAGCACAACTAGTGGCTTGGAACATGCTGCATGTTTAAAATTCTCGTTTCAGCAACAAACTCGGTGTCTCCTCGCAAGCTGCTTTTTTGCTGGGAGGATTTTCAGTTATATGAAAACTTCCTATGATAAATCACTGCTGTTCAAATAAAGTCTTCATTCCTGCTCCTACTGAATTTACATGGACTTTAGTGATACAGGATTGCAACAAAAGGGTGCAACTGGCTTACACTAACTTTGATGAGTGCATTTCATCCCTTTTGCAATAAGAAAGAAAAGAAAAAAAAAATAGATGATGGGCTGGTTTTTTAGAAGAGTTGTCCCTACAGCCTGAATTTTCTTTCATATTGAGCAAGCTTCAGAGTGGAAAGTGAAGGCCATCAAATAGCAATGAGCAACAAGAAGAATACATTTTTTACACTTCAATAGCTCTTTCTACCTGGGACTCTTAGAACTCTAAATACTAATAGACAGAATCTAATGAGTATTACCCCCTTTTAGCAAAGAAAGAAACAATTGTGTAATTAATATGACTCATCTGTATGAATGTCAAAGAACTGTTTTAAGTTACTTGGTTTCTCACTTTTTGACCCTTGCTATGGAAGGAACAGAATGACATGCATTTCTGTGCATTGGCTACATTTGTATTCTACTTGTGTATAACTTTTCCATGGGGAAATCCTTATCTTCCTCACAGTTTTTGTGGATAAGCTCACAATTATGCAATTATTGCATGGACGAATTGCCCCATTTGATCAGTTGATATCTGAAAATGTTCTGGTAGTGGAGCCAATATAAATGAAGAAGAGAGGTAGTTATTGTTGGTTTATTTTATAAAGTGTGGGTGTGTATCAAGCAGGAGACAAAGGCTCACCTAAAGCAAGAATACAGGCTGCATTGTCTTTCTGTCTGCTTAGCACACAACAGAAGAATAAAATATGCATCTTTATGATTGCAGAGAGCAAGTAATATAGAAGAATGATTATTTACTTGCTATAGAAAATAATATCCACTGCTTTCCAAATGAAGATGAATGGCGTTGATTCTGTACTTAAGATGTTAAAAAGCCCATCCAAGAAAGCCTTTGTTTTATGCATTGTATTACACTTTTTGTCAGCACTGATCACAAGAGGTGGATGGAGGAAAGTCTGTGTGGGGAGGGGATCCAGACACCTCCAGCTGATTGCTCATTTATCTTTACTTGACTTCTGCAGCAGGGATGAGGAGAAGTTGCACTGTACGAAGTGGGATGGCTGCAGAGGCACCTTTCTCCGAATGTGAGCACCTTGGAAATTCTGCTACTACTGAGTCTGCTACTCAGACTTGGGATTCATGTTGGGAGCTGGGACAGAGGCCCCTGGGGATCAGGAGGATTGTGTTTCCTCCTGGAACTGAGTATTCCTTAACTTCCTGAGGCACTGTTTGTTTGGACAAATGGGATTGGTGTCAAAATACTGACAAAAGAGATAAATTATCAAATTTTGTAAACTCACATGACTTGTCTAGATAACAATAGCCCCTGAAGTCTGTGCTGCTAAAGTGACCATTTAGACACTTCTAGAACTGCTCAGAGCTTTAAAAATAAATGAAAATTAGCTACTTAAAAATACACGTATTTCTTTTGTGATCAGATGTTTAAAAGATAATTTATGGTGTGGCTCAATGCTTATACACCAGTAAGCTTTTGAAAATACCACCTTTTGCTCCCGGGCATTTTTATCTATGAAAGGACATGTGAAAAAGATGGAGTGATTTGTCTTGGTGAGTAAGAGCAAAGTGAGGTCACTCTCTGTAAGCAGCAATGGTTATGATAAACAGCACATCATAAAGCCATGGTTGGCTAAGCAGAATAATTTTAAATACTGTGCTGGATACTCACAACAATTGTACATGTCTGGCGCTGCCTCAGAGTGATCAACATGGAGACTCAGAGCACTTGGTGGAATCTCTTGCTGGCTCACTCTTCAGTGAAAAACCCACTCTGAGTACCCTCATGGAAGTAACTTCTTGGCTTTGAAGCAACTTTGGAAGAAGTCATCTTCCAAATGACTTTCTCCTGTACTTCTCTTAAGTTGAATACATGAGATGCACAAGAATCTTTGCTACTCTAAAGACTGCAGGATCTTTCTCTCTGTGTAAATATATCCAAATGTGGCCTTTAATAGCTGTGGAGGATGTGATTTTCCTGCTGGTGTGATGTGTGGTGCCACTGACAACTTGTCTGCTACAAAAGCTCATTTGTGGCAAGGGCACCCATGTTTTAACTGTGACTACAAAGCTCAAGACACGTCTGAAAAAGCCCAGTTGCCCTTAAGGAGGTAAGAAAGGGCATGAGGACCAATATCTTAGGAATCTATGTGGGATCCCAGGATTAGCTAAATCTTACTAAAATGATAGTTTTCAAAGGAGGAATCTGGGCATAGACAGAAAATTTGGTACAGCATTATCTGAGCTGAGAATCGTCAAAAATAGGGGTGGGTGGAGGAGATTTAAGGCTCAGGAAACACTGAGAATTTGTGGTGGTAGACATACAGGAAGGAGGTGTAGAGGGCTGCATACCACTAAAAATATGTCCTACTCATGAAAAAAAATCGGAATATTTTTTGCCTCTTTCCTTTGATTTTTTTTTTTCTCTTGACAAGAGTTTCACTTTGCCGTTAAAGCATAGGAAAATCATGTGTTTCTACAAGAAACTTAAAGATCCATATGGATATAACTCAAAAATAAAAACTGCTTTGGAATTTTCATCCATTTCCTGTTCAGTAAGACTTTTACCTATTAATTTAACTCGGGGACTAGTCTAACTCACAAAGGCATACACAGTGTGCAGACAATGGCAATTTGCTGAGGTGGGTGAGATGAATCAACTCGTGGTGTGACTGATTTCTTCTGCTAACTATAAAAAGTACACTGAAGATTAAACTAGGAAAGATACCTAAAGCTTAGGTAGCTGCTGTTAAATGACATGAATCCCACATGAATGACGAAATCAAGCAGCAAAAAAAAGCAACATTTTTTATAGAGAATCATCTGTGGAGGCATCAATGCTTACAGCTCATCTCTCAAAGGACCCTCTCCTATTGGCACTGGAATTTAAATCTCTTCCTGCACTGGACTAGAGAGCACAGTATTGCCATGTTTGGTAAAGTGATAATAATTCTGCTGCATTAAAAGAGTAGATCAGTGCACAATTTTTAAGAACAAGCATTGATTCCAAGGGAGTAACTTTGTGTAAAAATTGATGGTGGTGCTATATGACCCACTTTATTCTCAGGGCAGACAGAGTCCAGTGCTTCTTCTGCCATCTGTGCTATCAAAAAGCACTTGGAGTCAGGGTCAGTTAATAAGGAAGACAGGGCTCATTTGTTCTTTCCCTTTTGAGATCATCAGGGAGTCTCATTTCCTTTTCTCCTTTTCAGGATGGTCCTGTTGATATATTTGGGAGAGTTTACTATTTATTTCAGTCTAGAAAGGCAAGCTTGGTTCTGTACCATTCCCCATTTTTACTAAATCCCCAAAACTCACACCCACCCCCCATTAAGAACAGACTGATTTCTGAACTTTGCTCGTTATAGAGGAGGCAAAATGTATTGGAATACAGTACCATGTGCTGGAATATTAAGAGAGAAGAGCTAAATTATTTAAAGTAATTGTCACCCATGTTTTCCATCCCACGGGAAACAATACTTAGCTAAAAACACGGTGTTAGGAACATGTTTGCTTCCACAAGGGGTTTGGGACTACAGTCAGAGTAACATTTGTTCATTCAGTAGAAGTTCACCATTTCTGTAAATTCGGGAGAACTTCAGCACGAGTAAGAAACACAACCCTTTGGAGACCGTGGGAGAGCTCTGCTCTGTGCCTTTCTGGCAGCAGCGGTGTTGCTGTCACAGACAGGGCAGCAGCACGTACATACCAGGGCTGTACTTGGGGAGGCCAGTCCCTATTCCAGCAGCTCCCCCACTGGAGTCCTCTCTGACCTCCAACACCAAGTATTTCCTCTTATATAACCACTTTAATATTTATCTTCCTCTGTGCCCTTGTTGAGACATCTTACTTATCTTTCCTTTAATGACAGTGACATCTTATTGAGTGCAGTGAGATGAGGAGTGTCAGGGCAGGCTGCCAGGACTCTCTCGAGGAAAGTTGACTGTGCTGTTCCCACTTTTCCAGTCAGCTGAAACACAGAGCTCTCCAGACCCAATTTCCAAGCCCTTAGAATGGGATTTCTACCAGACCATTAGATTTCTCACCAAATTAGCCAAGTTTAAGAGAGTGCAGACAGCTTTGCATGAACAGACATCAACCCAGTGCAACTGTCTGAACGTGTCTGCCCCACAAGCAGTTCTTGGGGAAGCAGACAGACCTGGTGCCCACTGCCTGGTTGGGTTATGCTGAAGCCCATCAAAACCCAACTGAGGAATGTGAGATGGAATGTCATGCTGGAGGAGCCTGTCTCTATGTGTGAGTGTGGGGGATCACTTCTGGGAGGGCAGTGCTCTCATTTTTTGTGGCCTCAACCACCTCCTCAAGGCTGTGCTTCTGTGTCTCTGTCATCTGCTCCTTCTGTGTCCCCACAGTTCCTCTTCTGTCCCTTCCTTCCCCTTTGCAGAAGCAGCCTGGCAGTTACTCAGCCTGACTACTCAGCCCAGAGGCAGCAAAATTCAATTTATCAGTTCAATTAATTCAATTAATAAGCAAAATTCAACAGATCAGAGAACTGGCATTGCAATCAACATTACAATCCATGTTGCTAAGAGGAGCTCCTTCAGCGAAGGGGACACGCCATTGTTATTTCCATGCTCATATTTTATTAATATGGAAGAAACTGTTCAGGGCATTATTAAATTGGGATCTCATACAATGGGAAGTGTTCTGGAAAGATGCTGGCAAGGCTTGCAAAGTTTTGTTAATTTCCCTCAAAGCTTTCACAGCTTTCTGTGTGGCTTTTTCACAAAGGTAAACTTAGAGGATTAACACTGCTCTCCTCATGGTACTCTGTTTACCAAGGGAACTTTGGTCAAAGGGAAAGTGGACAACTTCAGGCTTTTTCATGTCAGTGCTACTTACAGAACAAATATCCATGGGCAGGGTAAGAGCCTGAAGAAGAAGAAAAGCAGCTTTCTACCTATTGTGCAATAAATCAAAAGGTTCCAGTGAATTTCTTTGAGTGGTAGCAAAATTGCTTAATCAAGGATTTCAAAGGGTGATCAAAACTGTTTTCAGTTATTTCTGACTTGCACTTGTATCATTCCAGACTGAGTTGAGTCTTTTTCCCTAGTACATTCCTTTATTTATAGGCAATAGAAAGAAGAGAAAGCAGTGAATTTCAATTATCAGGATCCCAATGTGTGGGAAATACGACTTCAATTCTTCCTCTGGAACATCTGAATAAGAGCAAATAATTGCAAGTTCTTCACTAATAAAAAGCAGAGGAAAAAAAGAAACAATAAGAGAACATTTTCAGAAATTGGATTTTCATTATCTGCAATAACACAGGAAGCTTATCTATTGTGAAGAAAGCAAGTCTGATTCTAATGTGGAATAAATATTTGCATGATAATAAGGTAATGTATTTTAGATTAAGGCAATGTATTGCTCACAAAGAAAAAGAAACAGCTGTGGCCATCCTTGGGAAAATGTGACTTTCTGGATGTGACTTTGTGCATGTCTCAGGACTCTACTTCTAGTTTTCTTTGAAAGTGCATTTACTGTTACAGTGCAGTTACCACTGACTACAGACTCACATCCAGACTCTGAGGGTGGCAGAATAGGGATGCACGACCTGTTAAAAAGCTTTGATCTTTAGGAATAAGTTATGAGTCTGAAAAGGAGAACACAAAATATGCCTGTCTGCCTCACTGTGTTGTATTACCAACTCTAAGACTTGAAAATTAAAAGGGTTTATGAAGCACCAAGTGTATAAATGTATCAACCAAAGAGTTTTATTACAGAAATTATTCATTTACATCCCGAAATGAACTAGATGGTGAACTTTCAAAGATCTCTTTCTTTTCAAATGTGACTAAAAATTCCAAGGCAGTGGCAAATTGTATTGGTTCTACAGCAGTGGAATGAAAGTGAACAACATCCTGCACTGATAGCACTGATCCATTATTGGTATAAATATTGATTACTTAAGGGGTTTACAAAACAAAGCAGCTGCATCCTCAGCTACTGTAAATCAGTTCAGTGATGTTTATGGAACTAAACACTGTTTACAGCAGAGGAAGGCCTGGATATTGTTCCTTAAATAATAAACCCTGTTTTCTTAGGAGAGAAAAAATTATCCCCTAAAATCTTGAAGATGGATGTGTTAAAAGGATCACTGAATATTTACTCTCCTTGATTCAGATTTCTCCCAGGACTGAAGAAGAACGAGTCTTTTTAAGGACTACTTTGAACTGCTTTTGATGTGCTCCTGCTGGTCCAGGACAGATGGTTTACACTGCACAGCCAGGAATAATTTGTGGTGCACCATGTATCCTATGTTCTATATAAACAGCCTCTAAACAATTGCCAATTATCTAGAAGTATGAAATTGTGCATGGGATCAGAAAACTTACCCCATCCAGCCAAAAAACCCCCACGTCACTTACAGTCTAGAAACCAGGAATAGGTGTTCACTTGTCCCATTTTACCAGTCAGCAAGAAAATGAGAGCATCAGTCTTAGCATCCTCAGAATTTAGATGGGCACAATATCCAAACATAAAGCAAAACAAAAGGCCTAGCCAGTGAATGAATTTTAGTGGGTTAATCAAAAGCAAATTTAAAAGTGGAGATGAAATTATGCCTCTGTTTTATTGAATGGATATGGTACCACAGATTCTTGTAGTCCCACATTTAGAAAGCAGCTCTCTTGCATGGAAGCATCAGATTGCTAGGCATGCCATGGAAGACTGTCTGTGGAAAATGGTGGGCTTTCCAACACAGAGTTGGATTTTACAGTGTGTGGTTGGGCTATATATGGAAAAATATGCCCACAATCTGCATTCAATGGACAAGAGAATTATTATGGTAACTATAGAGCAGAAAAAAGAAAGTTAGAGTGTATTGGGAAGAGGCTGAGAAGGAAAGTTGAATGAATTTCTTTCTCTCCCCAGAGTGCCAGTCTCTTATTTCAGCAGCTGTCTGCCACTCAGAGCCTCTCTTGGCTCCCTTGCCAGCACAAAAACTGTCAGCAATAGCCCAACTGACTTCATGCAGAAAAAGGTGAACAAAAAAATGACTGGCATGCTAAGAACTATTTTTGAGTTGATTCTATAGGGCAGAAACAGACAAGGTGATTCAACTCAGCCAGAGACGGAAAACAGAGGAGATGGGATACTGTGTATTTTCAACAGTTTAAAAACAAACTGTAGCTTTTTCCTCCCCATTTTATTCCATTTATCTCATATCCTTTTACAAGGAGACAGTATCTTTTCCCTGTACAAGGTAATCTTCATAGTCTGTTTTTAACTGTAAAAACAGAAAACAAAACTAAATCTGACATGTAGACACCACATTCTTAGATCAGAAAAACATATGCCAGGGAAAAAAAGCAGTACACTGTTGCTGCATTTGGATGAAGCTAGAAAGGCTTTGAAAAACAATTATACTTCATGTTTCTCATCAGTAAATCTCACCAGACTAAGGCAGAAAGTATTATCCTCCTTATTTAATGATGCAGAAATTAAAGCATGGGGACACAGGTATGCCTTGTGCAAGGTCACTGGCAGAACTAAAAAGAGAACATTATTTTTTGGTTCCCAGCAAATGAGCTTTTAACTGGGCCCACTGCTTCACCAGCTAAGCAAAACAAACAAAAAAAAGATAATATAAACAAAGTCCTCAATAGTTCAATTTTAGTGATCACTATGAAATATCCATTAGGACTCTGCTGCTAGGAATTATCCCCATGCATTATTTGGAGAACAAAAAGAAGCCATGGCAAACATAAGCCACCATCAAACGAATTTGTAAACATTGCATTATGGAAAAGGAGGCCAAATCAATAAATAAGAATTATCTACTCAGTTCTGGTAAGTAGCTTATGAGTTGGATATGATGGCAAATATGGTTACAGTAAATACAGGCTACAAACTATACCCCTAATTAAGGTGTGAACTGCAGCATGAAGCATTTTCCCCATTACCATTATCTTTTCACATGAGCCATGCTTATATCTGAATTTCACTAAATCTACTCTAACTTTAGGGCTGGGATTTGTCAGCTCTCCACGGGCGCCTGTCCAGTTCCCTCAGCCTTTAGGAAAGCAGCCTGTGTGCCATTTCCTTTTAGATGTTCCACAGAAAAATAGGCATTTTTGTAAGCCCTTTGAGTCATAAACTCTGCATTCCTTAGTTTTCTGGTAGTCTCCTTTTAACATCTTGACAGTTAAGACAACTACAATCTACCTTTTTTTCCCCCTTTCCCCCACCTCCATTATCTTGCACAAAAACACAGAAAAAAACCCTACACAACACTGTTGTTAAATCCCTTTTGATTCCCTAGTAATCATAATAAATCCCTCTGAAACCTTCAGGAAAAAAAAAAAAAAAAAAACAAACCCAGAAAATTTGAAAGGCTTTTCCCAACCTCTAACTCCCTCTCTGCTTTCTATTACAAGTAAGCTGAATATTATAAGGTTTTACACAGATACTTATTAGTGTATATGTGTTTCAAGTTGGAATACATCTGAATGAAATCAGCAGCTTAGCAGAGCACAGCAGATGTGATGGGAGCAGTAAAGCTTTGGTAAAGCTTTGCTCACTTGCGTGGATCACTGAGTTTCTGAAACTTCTGACTTGTTCAAGTCTCAGTTGCCTGATACCTGAGGAACTATTTGTGAAATAAGATAAAAAAAAACCAAAGATTTAGCTGAGCATATTCCATTTGCCCTGCATAGCAAGAATACAGTCAGGAATAATCAAGAATTAAAATTTAGAAGAGATAGAATAAAGCTAAAATTCCAAGCAAAACCTCACCCTCCCAGAAGCAAGAGCTGCCATAGCCAAAATGTCACATAGTCAAATATTACTGAAAATCTGATACTGAAGTATAAATTTGGAGTATGCTGACTTCAGATTTATGGGAATGAGCATTAAGTCTGGAAAACTCTCAAACAGCATTTTAAGTGATGGTAAGAGGACATAAGCATTTTTCTCTCCCCTCTATCACTCACAGCTGGGGAGTTCAATAGGATTGCTCTTATTTGGTGAGATTCCTGACACTCGTGCCAATCCCAGGGCATCCCACAGGAGCCACTCAGGTGTAAAACTAACAAAGGTACCCTGCACCTACACCTGAATTGCTCTGATTTGACTGTGCCCTGGAATCTTTAAAAGAGTCTCTGACAGCTTTGCTTCCACATCATGTTGTATGTTCTTTTGTGATTAGAAGAAAAATTTAGGAAGTCATTATATTTTCACAGTTCTCAAAAAATTTTGTGTTCTTTCCAGCTGTTTGGCTAAGATGCTGGCATGTACCAAATCTGTAACAAATTCCTGGGGAGAAGGACAAAACTTTATAGCATGGGAAAAAAATGCCTTAACTTCAACTCCTTTGCCTCTCAGATGACAGGCTTTCAGAACTAAAATCAAGATGTTTTAAAATAGATTCTGTCACATTATCAGTGATCTGAAGGGGATTTTTTTCCAGGCTTTTGTATGGAAATATGTCTTATCTCAAGAAGAGATAACTGCAACAGGTCTATCTACATCAGCTGTGCTTTTTCAAACGCGAGAGCATTTTTAAAAAGGCTGCTCTGCCTCCTACTCAGAAGATAACTGGTGCCCAACAGTTCTGGCTCTGGAGAGCAGTGCACACGCAGGGCAAGAAGAGAAGACACAAGGAATCTGTGTTTTCAAGACACAAATCTACACTTGCTCTGTCACCACAAAGAGTCCTGATGCTATTATATTGCAGTAACTTCTTAATGCTGATGTCATTCGTTATATTGAAAATATGCATTTGCATTACCTTGACTTCCTTCTTAAGGTCAACCACAATGCTTTGTGCTTCTCTTGTTTTGTAAGTAGCTACATACACTGATGGGAACAGTTTGCCGAGAAGTTAGTTTGTACAAAGGACCTTAGAAGTTAAAAGTCTATGGCATTAAATGCACCAGTGGTTAAATCATTTAATTTTAAAGGATAGAAATAAGAACCGTTCAGAAATACTGCGAAGAGCTCTGCTCCTCCAAGCTTCACCTTGTTTACTTTCTCAGTGCATAACCAGTGGTAGTGTAGGTGTGTGCACACAGGGTAACAACCAGAGATGGGGACAAATCCTTCCTTCTAAGGATATCTATCCTTCTAAGGATAATGGCCTCTAATTTCTTCCCTCCAAAGGGTTAACAGCATGTCATAAAATCTGCTGCTGTATTCACAGGGGTGTCCTCTGTGTTTATGATCTCAGGAAGAAAGCCACTTTTATGATGTCCTGTTTTTCAAACTTCACTCATACTCTTGAGCCTATTTGGTCTTGAGAATGGCTGCATCTTTGACTGCCACTCCAACATTTCTTTCATTCAAAACGATCTATTCATCTGTATTCATAAACATGTCAATCTACTGGTTAAAAAAAATCCAACTAACCCTTCAAGAACAAAAAAACAACAACAAAAACCTTCTCCTTAATCCACCTCCCTCATTAGCTAGGATTAAAAACCTTAGTCAAAATGGTTGGCCTTGTGCCCAGAAAAGCTATGAGATCAATAATCCAAACAGACTTAATGATCCTCTTAGAAAAGAATAACTTTTGTACTTCTCCTATGGAACGCTTTGAAAAAGTGATGGCAAATACACAAGAAGTGTCACATCATCTGCATAAGTTAATTTATCTGTTATTTTGAAGTTGTACAGTTGGAGGAGGTCTTTGGGAAATAGGATTTTTTTTTCTTCTTCTCTGTTAAATGACATTTACTGTCTGCAAACACAGTAATATGAAAAATCACAAACTGTATCAGTGATTAGCCTGTAGGAGCCTATGAAGTTTCATTAACATTTCCAGTATCTAATTTCACTCATGAGCAATTTAAAATTATTGTATTCCTATACAAGCTCAGTATTCTATAAGACTTTTATTTAGGCAATTTAACTTGTTGGCATCCTTATTTTGACGCTACTAATCACAGCTTCAAACTTTTTAAAAGTGCAACTTTTATTTTACAAACTCAAGTGCTGGTGGGAAGAAAAAGAAAACCAAACGAAACCTGTATAGTTCTCTATCAGCACAAGGTGGTGTTATAAAAAGTCAGTGCATTTGACTAATGCAGGGTTTAAACTCCACAGGGAATGCTTCTCTCATGGACAGAGGGAAAACATCTTGGAGTAGAGACTGGCAGATACTCAGCAGAGCATGGATGTTGCATGTGAGGGTGCTAGAAAATGGTCAGGCTGGGCTGACTGCAGCTATGTGGGAATTAGCTTTTATCAGTACTCCTTATCTATCCTCCCTGCACTTCCTGGAAGAAAGCAGGCATATCTGTAGCCCAATTCATGCCTTGTGGTACGAGGGGAGAATAAATCACCTTTGAATGACCTGTTAGAGATGCTACACAACCAGTCTGAGTTTAAAATTATAGTAGCTAATTTTGGCAAGATTAACTCATGCCGAAGACAGCTCACCAAAATTACAGCAAAGAGTGATGTGATGCCAGTGGTTTCAGCAAGCTCATCCATTTGCTCTGGCTCAGAAATGCTGCTTGCATAGACAGGTTATGCCACCTGCCCCAGGCTGGCACATGGGGAATCCCGCGTGGAAGCTGAAATGCTCTGTGATTTTAGGATTCTCTTCTCTGCTCAATGAGTGGGAGAGGGAACAGCTATGCAGAGCTTCCTTTAGCAGAGCCCCCAGGAAAACCACTGGGATCAGGTGTCTCATTTCACACATTTCAGCAGTGTCAGGGCAGGAGGTAAGGGCTGATCTCTCGGTGGAGCAGGAACATCAGCTCCCTTCAAAGCTGAAATAGGTCCTTCAGAGCTTGCTGGGGAAGGAAAGGAGAGCCTATAGGGACAGATGCAAGCAGAAAGATTGGGGCATTACATGGTGACGGCCTTGGAAGCAGGTAATAGCGGTGAGGTAGGGGCTGAGCAAATGCTGGAGCCCAAAAGGGTAAAATCTGATGGAAGAGAGAGACTGCAGAGAGGAGAACCACCACTGGGCATGTGGAGTGGCTTTGCACCAGGCTTGAGAACACAAAGAACACTTTTCCAAAAATTGACATTTTTTCTGTGGGGAGAAAAAGGGAAGTATGTTGATAAACTTTATCTAATGCTTACCCAGAAAGGTCTCTTAAAACAAAAATGTATTCATGTTTTGGAAGTGTAGTGCTGCTCATTTTCACTAGAAATAACTGCATAGTTTCAACAGTGCTTCAGTCTGCACTGTTACTGTTTCTGTAAAGGTCATTAAGTCCACTTTCACAAAAGAAAACTTATGAAGAAAGAAAACTCTTTGTCCCCCATTATCCTGAGGGGAAAAAAAACCAACTTTGCTAACCTGGTTACATAATTTTCACAGATCAGCTTTTCAAACTGCGAAAGAAATTTTTTTTCAGACTCATTATCAAGCCACTACTCAGGCAAGCAGCTCTCCCCTAAGAAGCAGCAGCTTCCAGGGCAGCACAGCTGAAGAAATGTGGAGACCTTCTATACAGCAGCTGCCGACACACTTTCCCTGTTAAACAAATCTCGTTAAGTGTAACTGAAAAAAATCTTCTCTTTTACCTAGACACTCTGTGAAAAAGAATTGCTTAATAGATGTCTGCTGAAGGGTATAAAAACAAACCTAAAAGATCTACAGCAATAATAATTTTTAAGCTGGTACTGGTGATGCAAAATAAAACCTCGTCATTAAATAAATTCCACTAGGAAAGCTAAGGAAATGTAAAGCAACAGCAACCTCTGTAAAGTATGGCTGGGATACCAAAGCAAACATCAAAGTACTGAGACTGAAGCAGTAAAACCAAACAATATAAAGTTACTAAAAGAATCATTTCCCTATCTCTGTTGTTTGCAAACACTAGAACACTGAAAACACTTCTGTTGGAAAAATTAGCTTTTTTCTGAGGGAAAAAAAACCTTTGTAATTGGTTCTGGTTCACTGGAGAATAATAACTCATAATACCCTAGTTGCTGCCAGATGTAACATGGTACTTGTTCTGCAGGCAATACTAAAATCATACCTGGAAAGAGTTAATAACTTTACTTTAAAATAATACTTATACTTTTCTCGGTGTTTCAGTAATAAATGCTTTTAATTACCCAGGGGAAGGAGATGCAATAAGACAATCAGTACTGGAAGCTTTCAAGCAAGCACCTTGCTCAAAGATGGATGCTATTCCAGTCAAATGTTCCAAGTTCAACTAAAGTGATACCATTTCACCTCCTTCTTGATGTGAGACCATTTTGAAGACTGATTCTTCAGTAGTTCATTGTAGCACTTCAATTTTAAACCTGATCTAATGAACAGCCATAGATGCTATGGACTCCAAACATAAAGAATTGACATGTTAGCATATTAATGTACTCAGATGTCACATAAATCATTAGAAGACGTTTTACTGAGTGACTCAGATATCTGGCAATACACATGCAAAGCCTCTTTAGCTCTTAAATAAAAAGCAACTTCCTCTTGGCAAAGTCCTGATTACAACAACATTGATTGTAGTTATTTATAGCTTAAATGCTATTGCTGAAAATTTCTCCAAGTTGTAGATACTGTATTATTAACTATAGTAAAGCTCTAAAAATCAGTCAGCAGAGGCCACTTCAATCTCTGCATGATAATAAAGGATTATTATGTGCAGTAACCTATTTATGAAAAGGAAACAGTGTGCTTCTTTCAGACCCCATCAATTGCTTTAATAAGGAATTGAAAAGCCTGGCCTACTTTATATGCAGATCACCATCCCAGTTGCATAAGGATTTAGAATAGACAAAACAAAACTGTTTTTGTTGTAAATAAGGGCTGTTTGTTTAAATTGCACAATAATGTTTGCATCTAAAAATTATTTAGAAGCTAATAAGGCTTAATAAAATTTGACTGTATACTTGTTAATAAAAATGGTATCAATATTCTCCATGAAGGAAAAGTAAATTGAAGGTGATAACATAAAGCTTGAAGTAAAACAGGCCTGAGTTAATGGGAAAGGAGAAGACTCACTGCATTTGTTCACTGATGGGCTTAAGAAAACCAGTGTTGAGAATGGAATTCAACTTAAAATATTTTACAAAATTTAAGACACTGAACTTAATGGTAGTTTTCTCTAACAGATTAGAATTATTGCAGTATTACTTCTGCTTTAGAGACAGAAAGCACAGACATAGACATAATTCAGACTACCAAAAGTTAGTGTGATGCACATACTGATTTCAGCTACCTTGGTTTGGAGGACTCCAGAGTCCTGGGTTCAAATTTTACCTTTGGCATTGGTTCATTTGCCTGTATGTTAATAAATTTAATGAGGTGTGGGATGACCCCTGCTGGTGTCCCTGCTTATGAAAAAAATATGTATCTGACAGGAAGAGGACATGTTAATTTCAGTCCAAAAAGTTACAAATATAAACTCTCTCACAAAATGTATAAAAATACCTAATCCAATGCATAAAATATTGTGAGTAATGTTCTGTTAAGTATGAAAATAATCTTAAGCCATTGAACATTACTGTGTTAGAGCTGCAACGCAACGTATTAAGAAGGACATTAATTGTTCAGTTCACTATGACATTGTGTTAAACATCTTTTATTAATGAGCTGTTATTCCCGGCTGAGGCATTTGATAACCTCTAGTCCATTGCTAAATCCTCTCAGTTGATTTCAGTGAATCACTCTAAACAAACCTAGAGGGAAAAAATACCCCAATAATTTACATTTGAGTCTGTAAGGTCCTAGCACTAGAGTCATTTAAAGAAGGGCAGCTTTCCTATAAATCAAACCTTCTGATTTAATGCAGCTGACATATAGATCTATTTTACATTTTTTTTTAATTTCAAAAATACAACACATTAAAATAGGTTCAATTTATCAAAGCTAAGAGCAACAATTAAGTAATAATGTACTTAAAGTGCAAAGGCACTTTAACACAAAAAAAGTGACGCCCAGTGGCTATAGTTGGTAATTGAAACAGCAGTACTGTATATTATTATTTACAAAAGAAAGTCATAGTCCAGGAAAAAAGGTCTTTGGAGATCTTCTACATAATACATTAAGTTTCCACTTTGAAATAAAAAGAAAAAAAAAAAACCAACAGAAAACCCAAAGACCCCCTTCCTCATTTCCTTCAAAATCAAAAAGAATTATGCAAGATCTATTACAGAAAGATACATTTGCAATGACAGTTCCTAGAGAATGGTCAAAAGGAGAGAGATATAGAAATAACTTAAAGTGAACTTTGCAAAAGCAACACCACATCCCTGCTATGCTGCAAGGGTTCCTTTTCTCTCTCACTCCCTCTCTGATTTAAAAAAGTGGAAATGTTGGGAATGTGACAGATGACATCAGTACTGAGTTCAGACTCAAAGAAATGTGATGCTGAGCTCATTTAAAAAATTTCCTTTGTCTCCCACCTCCCCCCTCACAGCTGACTGATTGCAGTTTGTTTTTCCAGAACTTCGAGGTAGTCTGGTTCTGTTTGTAGCTTTCCTTGGAGTAAAGGATGCTCAGGTTTAGACTGTTCTGCAAAATATTTCCTGGGAGTTCCATATAAAACAGTTTTATTTATCCTGTCCTGGTTTTGGCGTCTGGATTCATATGAAGGGGCAAACTGCCTTTTGGGTAAGGTACAAAAGTTATAATGAACTAATCCTCCGGTGGGGAGTTCCTTGACCCTTTCTGCAATATTTTGATACAGCAGCTCTGGTTCCCTTGGCGAGGACTGCTTTTCCAGTAATTCAGCTGCACTGATGGTAAATGCAAGACTGGTGGGATCTTCTTTTTTGTGGTCAAGACTGCTATAGCTAAACTCATGGAGATTCCTGTAATAGGCAACTGGATCCCCCTCCTTTTGCATGTAGATTGGGTTTTGGCACATCTGTCCAACAGGAGGGGGAATGTAGTTATAAACATGTCCTTCAGTTTTATCATGGGTATCTGTGTTGTAAGACCCATACTGGAGCTGAAATGAACTTATATCTACGTTGTTGGCGCTGCTGGGCATGCTCTGCACCCCCTTCCGGCGCTTAAGGACGAAGACAAACAGACCTGCCCCAAAACAAACAGACAAAATAAACACAACCAGCAAACCTAAAATTAGGACAGACAGCGGGACTTCAGTGTGTAATTCTGGGTAGGAGCTGGGTGAGACACCGAGATGGGGGGTATCTGTGTTCTGGTTCATGGAGAGAACAGAAGAATCTGACAAGTTGGGGTTCTCTGGGCAGATGGCTTCTTTGCTCAGGAATTTCAGATGCTCTCCAGAGTGCTTGCTGGGAGACTCACATATTACTTCATTGATAACTACAGGGGGATTTGACTGCTGGTTGTTCTGGTCAGTGACTTTCTCTATCCAGTTCCTCAGCCCCAGGATGTCACATGTGCAGTCCCAAGGGTTCTCTTGGAGGTCTATCTGAATTAGAGCTGAGAGCTGGTCCAAGACTCCTCTCACAGGCAGGTGGGAGAAATGGTTGTTCCTAAGGTTGAGCCTGGTGAGGGAAGTGCCACCAAAGACATTGTCAGGCAAGGATCTGAGCAGGTTGTTATTGAGAAACAACAGATGAAGATTACTCAGAGCATCAAATGTGCGTGGCAGGATCTCCTTAATGACATTGTACTCTAGGTAGAGATATTGCAGGCTGTGCAGCCCTTCGAACATGGATCGGTACAGAACCTCAAGGTAGTTGCCATTAAGATAAAGTCTGCGTAAACTTGTGAGGTTTGTAAAGGCACCTTCTTGTATCACTGCAATTCTGTTATTTCCTAGATGCAGCAAATCCAGAGAGCTGTACTCTGTGAGATCGGTTCTATAAATGACTTGCAGATAGTTACTGGTAAGGTAAAGTTTCTTTGGACTGGTTGGCCTGGGGTGGAGATCAGAGATGTTGCTTATCTTTTTCTCTTGGCAGTTAACATTTAGGCCATTGTCTGAGCTCTGCGACGTACAGATGCAGCCAGCTGGGCAGGTGATGGGCACAGGAGACTTTGTCTGGTAAACCATGATAGGTCCGAATATTTGTCTGTCTTTTGACACAGAAACACGGGGGGTGGGGCGGTTCCTGGTTTTGGGTGGCCGGCTGGCTTTTGGGGCCCTGGTGGGATTGATGGCAGAGTTGGCTGTGGGCGATAGCCTTGAGATGTGTGGGTCTGAGAGGACAGGATGTTTTTCCCTCTGGTTTGAATCACTGGAGCTTTTCCTAGGGCAGAGATCTTGCCTGGTGAGCTGGGTCACATCTTTTCCATGAAGCCTGAAGGGGGTTTCACAGACTATCTCACCCACAAACACGGTGATGGTGTCTAGCCAGGCCTTGAGTGGCAGCAAGTCGCAGGTGCAGTTCCAAGGGTTTTCCTCCAGCTGGATTTCCATGATGCCTCCAATGTGCTCCAGCACACCAGCAAAAGGCATCATCTTCAGCCGGTTCCCCCGCAGGTCCAGGTGAGTGAGGAGCACAAAGCGGAAGACATTGCTGGGCAGGGACAGCAGGAGGTTGTCATTGAGAATCAGCACCTTGAGCTTGTTCAGCTTGCTGAATGCCCCCGCTTCAATGGCACTGATGTAATTGTAATCAGCCTGCAGATACTCCAGACTCTCCAAGCCCAGGAAGGTGTCTTCCTTCAGCACTTCCAGCTTGTTGTTGTTGAGGTGCAGCCTCTTGAGGGTGCGGAGGCCACTGAAGGCCCCAGTGCGGATCTCCTGCATGTCGTTGTTGCCCAGGTGCAGGGTCACGGCATTGGAATAGTTGACAAACTCATTGGGGAACAGGCGGGTCAGCGCATTCCCATTGAGAAACAGCTGGTAGATCTTGGACGGGGGCGGCAGGAGGAGGCTGACGGTTGTAAATCCCTTGTTTTCACAATTAATGTTCAGCACGTTCTCCTTCTCCTCACAAGGGCAGCGGCTCTTGCTGCAAATGTCTTTGGCAGGTTTGCGACTTTCTGTCCACGAGATCCCAGCCACTGTTAACAAACTGAGCAACCAAACACCCTTCAGCATCTTTATGCGCCGTCGATCCCCGCTTTGGTACCTACAGTCAAACCTTTTGAGACAGGTAAGGAGAGAAAGAAAAAATCCCCAGTGAAAACGGCCGGGAGCAGAGGCTGCACGGGGAGAGCGAAAGCAGGTCGGAAGGCTGCGGGGGAAGGGGAGCTGCAAGGCAGCGACTTCCAAACTCCTCTGGAATCCCCCCCCCTCCTCCTTCCTTCTTTTCCTCTCGGAAAGCGCCTGCGGACCTGCTGCCGGGGAAGCCCCGTCGAGGAGCTCCCCGAAACCCGGGGTCCCCAGCGCGGGGCTCTCCGCCCGATCCCCCGCCCGTCGCAGCCGCCGCCTCCGCCCCGGCGGCCGCCGGCAGCACGATCCCATTCCCGCTGCCCGTCCCGGGGCCGCCCCGCTCCCGGCTGCCGAGCTCCCGGTGCCAGCCAGCATTTTAAACCGGGGCACACAACGCCTGACAGCAACCCCTCCCTGCCGCAGGAGCGCCTCCGGACCGCGCTCCCCGCGCCGCCCCCGCGCTCGTACCTGCTCTCGGGGCGCCCGAGGGGGCAGCGGGGGCAGTGGCCGCC
>VZTI01002191.1:939371-994428 GCA_013397865.1 Struthidea cinerea | reverse complement strand
CTGCTCATCGCGGGAGCGCTCTGACAGCACCTGCAGGACAGCGCGGGCACTCGGAGCCGGGAAGGGGAATAAGGTAACAAGCGGATTTACCTGGGTCCGGAGAATTTTTGGCCCCGAGTCCCTAAATCCGTGCCCTCAACATCGAGAGCAAGTCAAGCAGCTTCTTCGGCACAAGCCAGCCGGCAAGCGCGCACGCACCGCACACACACGCGCACCGCACGGACACACGCACAGCCCGCACACATCCTCCGCACACGCCACACAGACGCACACGCCACACATCACACATCACACACATGCACAATCTGGCTCTCGGAGCAGCGGTGCTGCAAATCCCAGATCTGGCATCAGCATCGATCCCCCGCTCCCGCTGGAGCAGCCCCCTTCCCAAATTGCCGTGCCGAGCTCTGCCCAGCACGTTGGTGTTCTGCATGTTCAGGGAAGTTCAACACCTTCCACCAAACCGGGCTGTCAGGCAGCGGCAGTCCCAAGCCTGAATCCCTACACCCTCTGGAATGCTCCGCCGAGTGCTGAGCAGCCAGATCTAACCACATCTAACACCACCATTCCCACTGGCTGGATTAGTCCCACCGCCCCACTGCAATGTTGTGGGGTAGCGTTTGGCTGCCTTGAAAAAGAACAAGATGTTGGATGTGGGTTATTGTGACTTTTCTTAAGCTCCATGCCCTGGGCACAGATCTGTGTGGTGGGAAAGGATGGCTGCTCTTGATCTCTATCGGAAAGGTAAAACTTTCTGTTCACACTGGGGGGAGGGGAAAAAAAGGCACTCCACAGGGAATTTTTAAAGTGCTAGCAGGGCAGGGTGCATTTTTGCCAGATTCTTATCGGGAGCTATACACACTTAGTCTCCAGAATGCAAAGGTTTGCTGCCAAAAGAGTTCTGGGCTTGGCAAAAGTGGTACTGTCATCTCCTGGTATTCTTTAGCCATTATGTATCAGAGCCCACATTTTAGGAGCAGCAGAAAGGTACTGTCTATTCTTATCTCTCTTCTTGAGACTGGAAAAGGTAGCATCCTGCAGCAGCCAGCATAGATGCCTTTGCAGTGCTTCTGGGCAGGAATAATGCTGGAGTTTGCATTTGGGATTGAAGCAGTTGCAGCTTCCCGATCTAAAATTTGGATAGGTTTTGGAAAGAGCAGGAGCATCCCACACTGGAGCACACTTTTGGTGTGGTGCTGTGTGAATCTCAACAAGACTGTGATTCTGAAATGCACTCGGAACTGCTCCATCCTAACTCTCTTTATCCAGCTGAATTCAGGAGCAAAAATTGCTAAGATCAGGAAAGATGTGTGTGGCAGATCTGCCGTTTTACAACACTAATACACCAGCAGCCAGAGTATTATTCTGTTACATTTATTGCTTGTTTTCTGCTTTAAACATGAAAATATGGTGTTTGGGGAACAAAATTGGACTAGTTACAGACTGTAGCAAATCCTGTTTTCAGCTCTTTCTGACACAGTCTAGGGACACAAGCCTAAAAAGAGAAGGTAAAAGGAGACCCAGGTTGATATTTTTATTTTTTTTCAGAAGGGAGCATATTCACACACACCTGCCCACACTGGTACTGCACAGAGGCACATAGAGGCTCCTGTAACCTTCCTTCATCACATCTCACCTGAGCAGCCCAGCACAGCACTGCCAGCTCTCACAGGGCTCGCTCCAACACACAGCAAAAATGAAGGCACAAGTAAGTCCAGTGCAGTTTTCCCTTGTCTCACAGTGCACATTTGTTTTATGTGTGTGAGTTTCAATCAGGTGCAGCTTTCTGGTGAGCCAGGACCATGTCCTGGAATTGGCTGATGAGGCAACATACACTGTCCTACTTGCTTGTGTTTACTAATATGTAGGAAATGTGTTTGTGGCACTGCTGCTGCTGCCTTGGAAGGGAAAGCGTACGCATGGCATGCCTCAGCAGTAATTACCAGATTCATGTGGGATGGAAGGAACAGCATGTTAGGGGATTGCAACAGTAATAAGACACAGAGATGATACTGATTCTATTACACTGCAAGTGCATGCATATAATAACCATGGTTGTAGGAGGAGGAACAAGGATTAAAAAAAAAAAATAATAGCTTCAGCTTTTTATTTAGGAACAAAGTCCTGATTTCTCAGCATGCCTGAAGTGTTTTATAATCCCTTCAATTAAAAACAGAGTATAAAAGAACAGCTTTTTTCCTCTACCTGTTTTACTGCCTTTTTATTTTGCGTGTTGAGTACAGGAACATTTCCAGTCTGTGACTATCTGGGAGCCTCCAGGAATGGAAGGCCAGGAAGCAGGTTGGTAAAGCAGCCCATGAGGGCTTGGGAAAACTCAGGGTTATGCCTGATTTGTAAGCATTGTGAAGGTCCCAAATATTTAGCTGTGTTCCCTTATCCTCCTTTTTGTGCAAAGTTATGAAGACAGAGTACAGATTCATAGATTATGAGGCTTAATAGAACCATTGTGGCTTTTGGATCTTGCATAATCCAAGCCATCAGCTAAATTGGAATTAATTCCTGTTCAAACTAGATCATACTTCATGGGAAAAAGAAAAAAAAATGAAGCCCAATAAAATATCCAGGCATATTTTAGCAATTGCCTATGGTGAAAATCTGCCATTGTGTTTGGTAAATTGTTCCAATAGGTTTCATCCCCCACAGGTAAAAAATTGGGCGTTCTCTACAACTCTCCATCTAACTGTCTTCAGTGTGAAATGTTTATCCTTGTAATATCCTTGTCTGCTGGCTTAAGAGCCCTTAATTATCCCATACCTGTTTCCCTTGGGGACACTCCCAGACTGCTGCAGAGCAAGTATGAACTGAATATTTGCCTGGTGCCAGCCTTAACCCACTTCAAATAGTCTGTTAGTCCTATGCTGCTCCATATGCCAGAGCAGCTCTTGGCTCCTGCACGGTCCTGAAGCCACCGCTTTATCTGTCTGCTGGCAGGGGAAAAAAAAGCCAGACCACAGCATGAAGCATAAGCACATAAAATTTGGCACAGATCATTACCCTTCCTGCCTAGTGCACATCATGCTGTTGTCCTTCTGGGAGAGTAAATATCAAGGAGCAGAAAAAGTCTGGAAAAATGTGGAGATAATTTTCTTTCTTCACATTGTATCTGCAGGTGGATGCTAAACACTACTTATACATCTTTACCTATCAGTTTTTCTGGGTTTGCTTCCCTGTGTCTAAATGAGGGAACAAACATATCCACCAAGTCTTATGGAATAAAGGAATGAAGGCAGCAAGAAACAAAGCAAAAACCCTGTGAATTGGATGGAGGGCAGGCTATAAGTGTTACTGATCATTAGAATCTATTAAAGGTAGCCTGGATGCTGCTGGCAAGTAAAGAAGGGTTTATTCATATAGTATAATTAGATGCCAATATTGATTTCTGTGAACACAGCATGATGGCTGATGTAGTAAAACAATGGGAATCTTTAAATGTAGGTATTTACTGATCTCATATGTTCCTCATCCTGTAATCCTGAACTGCATATGAGCTGCCTACTCCATGTAAACTTTTAGGGCTCTGAGATAACCGTCATTGCTCTTCAACAAGTACCCTGTATTCTTGTTTTCTCTGTGTATCTGTGTCTCTTTGTAGCTGGAGGTATTCTACTTCCATAACTATGCACATTTTGGGGGGTCTTTCCTATACTGTAGAGTGGATTCTTGAGTCTCACTTTAAAGGAATTCTTAAGGAAATAAACATTTTCCAGATTTAGCAGTGAAGAGTATGCAAAATAATTGTTACTTGTAATCCACGGTTTTATCTCATCCAGCAGCACGGGGATGTGCTGTAAAGGACAGGATGAAAGAGGAGCCTCTGGTTTTCCCTTTCTTTGGGCAATAAATGGGCAGGGAATGGTGAAGGAGGGTGAGCATGAAAGGCAGGGAGGAATGAGCTGGCAGACTGTGCCCTCCATGGCCCTGTGTCCATCCCTGCTCCCACAGGCTGCCCAGCAACAGCCAACGGGAGCAACACATGCCGAGAGAGGCAGAGGAGGGAGACTTTTGGGATGAAGCCTCAGTGGAAGGAGAGCTGCTGGATGAGCCTGTTTGAGGGCAGAGGGGCGCTCCAGAGTGGGTGGTGTCTACTGAGCTGCCTTTTGCTGGCAATCAGTAATTGCCGGTGCCATCAACTGTAAGGAATTTCTCTGGTTTCCAGATGCACTTTTAGCTCTGTTTCTCCCAACCATTCAAACATATGGAGAGCTGGCCTACTTCAGAATACTGTTCACTGACACTTCATGGCTACCTATTGTATAAACGAAAGAATTTAATGAACTATGCCTTAAAATCAGTATGCTTTCTAACTCTTCACTCAGTGTTTGCTTCCTGCAAGAACTCAGACCCTGGCCAAGGTTACACATTTTTGAGACCTCTTATCTAACTGCAACACGACTTTTTTGCAAGGAGATGTCATCATGATTTGTTTCAGTGTATCTGGGGTAATCTGTTTTATAACAGCACAGTGTGATTCTACCCTGGTGGTACAAACTGCAGCAGTAGAACTACCAGTTTCTGATGTTTTGTATCATTAATCCTGACTGTCTTAAGAAGAGAATTTAGTGTGTTATAATGGCAGTAATATTGGTTTCAGCAGGAAATGTGATAGAGAAGCTGTCTGTCAGAAAGCATCCCAGGTAGCCTGTGCTTTGGGGATACTGACAGGCTCACCACTGTGTAATTAAGAACTGATCATTAGTTTAGGCATAGCCCAATTTTTTTCTTTCTTGCCTAGTAAAACAAATATCCTCTCCCCTACTACACTCCCACCTTTTATCATAGGAGCCAGCAAAGTACTGTGAGGCAATTAATATTTATGTATGTCTTCATCCTATTCAGGAAAGTAGTATGTCTGTTCCAAAGCCCTTTGGTGTCAGTGGAAGGGCTCCGACTGATTTCAGTGGCATTTGGATCAGATCTTTGAACAAATGCTTAGCTTCAAAGTCTACACTTAGGTTTTATTGAGTGGTTTAAATATTTTTGGAAGTGCTTTGTTTCCTCATGTCAATGAGTCTTTTTCTGTGATAGGAACAACGAGATGAATCTTCCTGATGATAGATATTCTGTGCTGGCATTGCTGGGCAACAAGAACAAAAAAAAGAGAAGTGTGGGGTTTTTTTCATCCTTAAAACAACAATGGATCTATTATTTATTGTGTTTCAAATGTGTGAATGTCTACAGTAATTTCTACCACTACCACTTATAAGTACAATTTTTCAGCTTTCCTCAGAGTCATAATCTATGTGTTACATACTGTGAACATTTTTAACTGGAAATGTCCCATCATGCGAGCACAAGTACACACAAGTGTTTTTAGTCATTTGGAGAGTCTTGTTTAAATTATTGTGTCTTCTTGCCTTACTTCAGTGGACAAAGGGCTCTTATTTGCATAATGCAGTTGATGTATGGGTATGATGAACGTTCACTGTTGAAAGTCTGGTGAGCTGATGTGAGACGTTTCTTCCCTTTAGTTTTTAGTAGTAAAAGAAACATAAGGAAATCTCTCCATATCATTATTTTTATGGCAGTGAAGTAGAAAGAATACAAATTCCACTGTGCTAATGACATATCTAGAAATATGTGAGGAGCAGGAGCAATGGGTGAAATTCAATCCTGGGCAGAGGGCCAGCCTAGAGTGATTCATCATGAAAGCCCCCAATTAAGACCTCAAAACAGGGCTTAAGTGAGACTTCAGTGCCCTGCGCCTTGAGCTGGCTTTCTGCAATAGCGGGAGAAAGTTCCTCCAAATGAATTATTCATCATAAATAATGCATTCTATTAGTTTAGCCTATTTTTCTTGATTCCTTGAATTTATTTAATTGAAATTACTCACCAAATAATTTCTATGAATAATCATGGCCTTAGGATTATTTTTGAGCAGCTCACAGTGAGCATTTCATATTCCACATTCAGAATGAGAGCTGTGTCATTGAGTTGTCATTATGCACAGAGGTCACATAGTTCTGGTTTTGCTTCAGAAAAAAAATGAGAGGAGTAGAAAAGAAACAGCATTTTTTCAGCCTCCATGTGTTCCCAAAAATTCCTTCCTTTCAGTGCATTCCAGGAGATGTTTGTGAATAGTTGCCGACTGAAGAAAAAATTGGGTAATTCTTGGCTTTTATGTTTTTCACCTGGTTTCTAAGAGGAATGTAATGGCGCATGTGCACAGAGTGTGTGCATGTCTGGCTGTCAGTCAAGGTCCCACCTTCACAAAAGTGTTGAACCGGATCTGTTGAAAGGTGGTGCTTTTAGCAATTTTAGTTTCCCATTTCTTCAATGGATAAGTGACTGAGAATTGCCCCAAGAGGGTGGAAGGTTTCAGCCTGGCCTCGCTGCTTGGGGTCTGGCTGAGATGGAGCTCATTTCCCCACTGCAGCTCCCTCAGTGCTGGGCTGGGCACTGGCAGCCAGAGGGGGGTGGATAATTCACCAGTGGTTTGGCTGCTGCTGAGCAGTGTTCCTGCAGCTTCAGGGCTGCCTCTCCAACATCCTCCCCTCACCGGTGGGCTGGAGAGGAGGAAGGTCTTGAGCGAGCGCACAGCCAGGGCAGCTGACCCCAACTGGCCAAAGGGATATTCCAGACCTCGTGATGTCTGCTCAGCACTAAAAGCTAAGAGAAGGAGGACATTTGATTCAAGGATGTTTGTTTTCTGGAGCAACTGCTAATGAAGACCTACCTCCCAGGAAGTGGCTGGACAACACCTGCTAAGAATAAATCTTTTTTCCTTTGCTTCCACGTGCAGCCTGTCGCTTTGCTTTATTAAACTGCCATTATCTTGACCCACAAGTTTTACCAAGGATAAAACAAGTTAATTCTCTGAGAATTAAATGCTTCATTTTTTGACTAAAGTAAAACATTCCGTGCTTTCCTGCAGTCTTTTCCACATCACTCTAGCCAGAAACTTTGCTGTCTCTGAGCAGTAATCATTTACCTGAAAAATACCCTATAATATTTGTCTTGTGGAGGCTGGTTCTACAGATGCTGACTTTCAAGCATGATGTATAACTGCAAGTGGCATGAAAAGAAATTGATGAGACAATTAGAACTTGTGAGAATGGTGGCTGCATTAATATGTTGGGGAGAATCACTTATAAAGTATTTCAAACTCCACAGAAACCTTAAAATTTATTTGGCATCTGAAGTAGCTCCCTGAGTTGTTATTGCACAAAGCACAATATAAACATACATAAAATCCTGACCTAGACTTCAGCCACAGAAAAATGTCCCTTTGGCTTCATGGGGCCAGGATTCCAGCTGACTTCTGCCCTGGGGAGTTACACACAAACACATAAATTTTGAGTATCTAGTACGACATTTTATGCTGAGATGTAGGTGCTTGGGTAGAAAATAAGCATACTCAAATCTCCTCTGCTATTGACAGTGGTCAAACTCTGATGGTGCTTAAAACTGCTTGATGTCCCAGTTTTTAACAGTATAGTTTACCTGGCCTTGAAGTTGCTTTTCTGGCTATCCTCAGAACCATCTTTGGCTTGATAGACTAATTCCAAAGCAAATCAGAAACGTGCCAAACATGCACATCAACTGAAAGGGCAATAGGAAGGGAAGGAATTAGTCTGGATAATACCTCTGCTTTATGTTGCAGTCGTTGTGGTCTGAAGGCTGAGGATATTTAGTCGTCTGCTTTCCAGCCTAAATGCCCGGGGATGGTAGGGGACGCCTGACTCTGTGGAACAGTCAGTGGATGGGTGTGCGCCTAACTGCTGCACAGCAGGGACCTGGCTCTTTGTGTGGTGCCTTTCTAGCCCATGAGATTCCATGTGGAGTGGAGCAGCTCTGGCCTCAGTATAAAGTGTGTGTATGCATTCCATAGCTCTTGTGGCATTTCTTTCCATTCCAAAGCATACAACTTTTGAACAACTGCCCATCCTTTATATGGCCTCTTTTTTATCATCTATTAGTCTTTTTCCTGTAAAGCAATAAAATCCTTTGCACAGCAGGAGATTTTTATGTCCACTTTGTGCCTGAGCAGCAAGTAAAGCTGGGAGGAGAAGAGGATAGCTCAGTCAGCCTTGGTAATCAACTGTGGCTTGGAATCTGGAAAATCCATTTGCACACATATTTGCTCAGAGTGTTTTTGCTTTACAACCTCTACACTGGTTAGCATTTGAGCTTTCTGATTAGAAATATTGTTGCTTTTGCAGACAGAAGTGTTTGGCTTTATTGTTTCTAGCTGATACATTTAGAATTCTACAGAGCTGAGGTCCCTCCTTTGCATATATTTGCTTATTAGCTGTCCAGTGGTCCAGATCATCCCAAGTATAAGCACTCCAGTGCCTTCCTTTTTAGAGATGTCTTTCAGAAGCCTCTCTTGCCCTATGACAACTACTTTTTTCTTTTGATATTTTTTTTTTACTAATAAAAATATCTTAAATATCTTTTCTTTTGGCAGAATACTTAAACATCAACAGCTAACAGGTGTCATTTGGCAAATCACAGCTTACGCTGTACCTGTAGCAGAATTGGGCTCATGGCAGATGTATTGCACCTGCAAATTTCTCCCCCTCAAAAAAGATTTATAGGTTTTTTTTTTTTTTTTTGTTTTTTTTTTTTTTTTTTTTTTTTTTTTTTTTTTTTTTTTTTTTTTTTTTTTTTTTTTTTTTTTTTTTTTTTTTTTTTTTTTTAATCCTTTCTACTGTTAAATTTTGTATTCAGTATTAGTATTCTGATACTGCAGGAACATCTGATAACATGAGTCATGAACCAGCCCTCATTGTTGTATTGTTAGCTGTTTTGCTTATCTCTTTCACTCTCCTCCAGAGTGCAAGTATAGCTGTGAGGAGGGGGTCGTATCATTTTTGTTCTATACCTTAAGAGCTTTTGTAATATGAGGCTTAGATCTAGAATTATAATCGTGTGGGATGCTGTATGCACAAGCAGAATGACAGCATTTGCCAGGTAGCTTACAATGATGTATTGAGAGTTTTGCTATTTTTCAAACTGAATGTGGACATAAAAGATGCACCTATCTCTGAAGGGTAGGTACAATTAGATTGACAACTTGTATGTCAGGCTTCTTGTTGGTGTCATTTAAAATTGCTGAAATACAGTGTTGCCACTCCCTCCCTTCTTCCATTCCCTGAAATGAGGCTCATACTGGAAATGCTGACAAGACCCTTATCATTTGAGATGGCACCATGCACAGCTTTAAATACTGGTTATAAATGTTAATGCGTTATCTGAATGATATTTTTTCCACATGTAGGCAGCTCAGGATAGAGTCTCAGTAATAAATTTAACGAGTTTGGGGGGAAGATGCAGTACGCTTATGTGAGTATTATAATGATTGGCATTTTTGCAAACAGCATATGATAAGTGGTGCAATTTTATTTTCAAAGTTTAATCAATAGAGAGCTCTTTGATATTGCCATGTACTTTGCAAATAGATGCTTCCTTGGGATGACAGCAAAACAACTTCTGTGTCATGGTGTGTTTACGCTTAGGGTTTAATCAATGTGCTTTAGCGATTGTCATGAATTTTGATATTCCAAAAATTAAATAGGAGCTATAAAATAATTATGCTTCATGGTGGCATCCTGTTGCTGCTAGACTGGGTCATCTGGCTTCACAAATGTTGAAAAGGGTGCAAAATCCATCACTGTGCCGATTACAAGAGCATGGGCTGTGTACCAGTTTATTCCCATTTATTGTAAAACCACACCAGCTGTTGCACAGGAAATTGAGGTGGATATTCAAGAGCTTGAGAAGGACTTTATGAATATCTTGTGTTAGCTTTTGGGGATGAATTTCCTGTCAGATGAGGCAGAAATGACCCGCATGTTACACTGCAGCCTCCCCTGTAATTTTGATCCACAGAAGTGGATCGCAGTGGGTTGCAGAAGTGGCTGAAGCTCCTTCTATGTGAGCACAATAGTCCCAGCCCCAGAGGGTGGCTCATTCAGTGGGCTCCAGCACCAATACTCGTGCTCTTCAGGGAGGCTGAAAGGAGTAGAGCATCCCTGGCCTTTCTATGGGACATTTCAAACCAGCAGCGAGGACTTTGGGGAGATGCCCATGGCTCTGGGTGAGCTTTGTTCTTGCTGAGCAGAGCCCAGTGGGCTGTGTCTCTTTTGTTCTTGGAAACAACAGTAGCAGTGGAAAGCTGAACTTTGGAAGATCATTTCACAAGCATTTGAAGGCTGACCATGTCCACACTGAGCTGTGGTGCCAGCCCAGCTTTGTCCTCCCCATTCCAGCAGATATTCATGCTGGCCCCACAGGACCAGTCCCAGCCTGGAACAGACGGTGTTAACAATTTATTGGATGTGGCAGCAGAAGGACACTCACTATGAACTCAGAGATAACCTTTGGCAGGGAACTCTCTCTGTCATTCTCATCCTTTCTGATAAAAATATAGTAACTGGTAGGCATTTGGAAAACAAGGAAGCTGGAGCGTTTCAGGTGATTTAACCTGAATGTAGCAGAGTGCCACTAGCACTGAGGCAGAACCTCTGGAGATGGCAGTGGGAGATCTGTGCCAGGCACCACTGCAGGGAATGACCCGGTCGGATCCTGATCTCAGCACAGAAATTCCTCCAGAGCCATGAGGAGTTTTAGCAGACTGACAACAACGTAAGATCAGGGTTTACGTGTGCTACGCATACCTGATGAGTTGTAGACGCCCGTGAAAAAAATTGGTCTTTGAAATTTTCTTTGTAACACTTTTTACGTGCAGCAAGAAGACACTGTTTCAACATCCAGACATTGCAGCTTCAGCTGGAGTTCCACTTACTTTCATACAAAGATTCAAGAGAATGACTTAGAGAGAGCAAAGAGCTTTTACTCCTTTTTTATACAATTTTGTTTTGGGATGTATGTGTGTGTGTGAGCTCTGTATGTGCAAATATATACAGGTAAGTATGCACATCTGTTTGTTTAAATAACGAGTTTTGCATTGCTGTCCCCTAACCAACATCAATTCCCGGGCTGCCTTTGTAAATATGCTGTAATGGCTGATTCTTTTGCATTCTTTGTGCTATCTTTGCTTATGCTGAACAGCAGCTGACACTTTAATTGGGATGGCTGAGCTCAGTGCATTCGCCTTTGGAATTGGACACTTTTCAGTGCAAAGAGAGGGTGCCACAGACTGACTCTTCCGTCTTTATCCTCAATCAAAACTCCATTAAAGCAGACCTATAGTTTGTAGTGAGGGACATTCTCCCTTGCATTGAAATGCATGGGAAAGGCTGGAGACTCAGTTTTTAAGGTTAATTACATCCTGAAAAGAACTAACTGAATTTTTTTTCTCTACCTTCCCCCCCTCCACCTCCTATTTTTAAGAAACTTTTTAATTACCTTCATCTTTGTTGGTATGTTCAGATACACTTTTTCCTTTATAGGAAAAAGTTTATGTACTTTTGAGTTTATTAAAAGCCATTTGGATAGAAAGATTGTAATTCTCATTTTAAACAAAAATGAGTGTAGTGCTTGACACTGTGTTAAAATTTAGGCATCAGATATTACTATATATTAATGTGAGTTGTACAGTTAATCTTTATTTTTGTTTAAGTGACTGCTAACATTGTTCACTGTGCAAGCAATAAATGTGAATTTGGTTTTCAGTTGGATACACCGTGTTTGGAAAATAAAGGAACAAATAATTTAGGGCATGACTGTCGCTGTGAGTGGCACTAACGATGAGGAATGGCATGACAAGTTCAGAAGGAAAGCAGCTCTGATCTTTATTAATTAATTAATTCATCTTTTATAACAGGGTTCACAACGAGTGTGTTGAATGGCATAAGACAATTGGGTGCTTGGCCATCCACTCCTTGAGGGGATTGGTCAAGCTCTAAGACACTTATTCCAAAATACCAGAAAGCTAGAACCATAACAATCTTGCATAACAAACCCAGGTGCAAGATAAAGAATTAGTTTACAAGAACTTATAGCAGTGTTTTTCATAGCTTCTGTGAGAACTGCAAAGTTCTCACAGAACGCTGCAGAAGCTGAAAGATTTCTCTACCAAAGCTTTTCAGCATCCACACATGACCATTCAAAAATTCTTTGATGGAGGTGGAAGTTTCAGAAACCAATTTTTTTTATTTTCAGGTTCCCGTTGTGTGCCTGCTGTGGACCCTACTGTTGATTCAGAAAGGTAAATACTCTCCTTTGCAACTCCCTGTGGAAGGTTGCCTTTGGCTGCATGAAAACTTGGTTCTGTATTGATATAATAAGTGACCTGCCTGTGGACCAGCAAAAAAACCCCTCAACGCCCCTAAAGAGGGCTCCCAATGCCTGCCTAATTCTGCCAACAGTCTCCTTGTAGAAGACCATGCAAGGTTTGAGGCAGGAGAAAACTGTTGGCTGGAGTTAGTCTTCAGAAATTTCTTCTCTTTGTTACTGAAAATATAGCTATTTATCATGCTTACCCTTCAGTGTCAATATACATGAAGAATGGAATGTGTTGTAGGAGGGAGGAGGGAGATATCATCTTGTTCTTTTACTCAATTTTAGTTGAATTGATTTTGCAGAGGAGTAAATTTGTATTTGTAGTCCTCCTCCCCACTCCAGGTTTCCTTGTGTTGCATTCACTTCCAGCCCTTTCTCCCACACTCCTTCAGAAAATAACTGGGTATTCAGTTCTCTTAACCCTTAGCAATAATCCAGGCAGGAGGGGGCTTGAGCAAGTGCAAGAAAGGCCCTGTAATTTCAGCATAATAACATGGCTCTTCTCATTCTGATGATGATCCTTGCTCCTTGTTAAAGAAATTTTCTGTGACTTTTTTCCTCTTGCTGTACATCACACTTCAGACACGAAATGGCAATGTTCTCCATGGATTGCAGGATTTTCTTCTTGATTCTTTTCCTCTGTTCTTATGATCTCTTTCTTCTCATCTTAGCTCTGGGTCTAGGTTTTATATCTGTTGTACTGAATGTAAAATGCTTGGAAAGAGCAAGAATGAACAGAGGCTGACAAGGTAGACTTCTGATCAATCTTGTTACACCAAAAAAATAATAAAAAATAGTAGTGGAACTGGAAGAGGCACAGAGGAGGGACTGCTGTGGGAATGCTGAAGAAAAGTGAGGTAAACTCCAGTTTTAGAGTGTGGTTTGGAGATCCCACTCTTCTGTCATGACTGATACCCACATACTCTCATGTTACAGACCCTCAAAGCCACAGTGTGGTGATTCCCAACGGGGCAAAGGCAAGCAAGCAGAAGCTACTGTAAGAACACAGGTCCTTGCCTTTTTCTTGGTGTTCCAGTGCTCTATTTACATGACCACCCACCAGGTTCAGCACTAATGACCCACTGGAGGTGCTGAATGAATGAAGTCATACAGCCAGTCAAGCTTAGCTCCAGAAATTATTGGAACCATTACTAGATCTTGGAGTTTTACTTGTCCATTCTAGCTGTGTTTCACTCTTTTGAAATACACTGAGACATTTCACACCTGCTGTTGCCCAAGAGTTCTTCAATACAGCCTCATTTGATACAGCTTCAAGCATCCAAGAACATCTGGAGAGTCATTGATTTCAGCCAGCTTGCAGTGCATTCTCAAATCTTGGCATTCCTGCTCTCATAGCTTTGGGGTTCTGCAGTGTCGAAGCGAGCAGGCATCCGTTGACACAAACAGATTAACTGGAGGTGCAAAGCAGTGAGGTACGAGTGTTCACAATTAACTAGTGAATTTTAATGGAAGCTGAGCCATGGATTCCCCCTGTGGCTTTGAAATCGCCGACAAAACAAGTGCTGGGCTTATTTGGCATTCAGTGCAGAGCTACATTTGGTATCTGTGCACAGGAGCCTTTGCAATGGCTCAGAAGCCCCTTGCTCTGAGCAGGGGAAAACACAGAATAAGGTGGTCATTGCTCCAAGTGAAACAGATTCCTTGATGGCATCAGTGGCAGAACAACCTACCAACAGCACAAACCCAATCTCCTTTGAAAGATAGACTTGTTTTTGCAGATGTTGGAAAACAAGTTGGTTGGTTGTTGTTTGGATTCTATACAAGGGAGTGTCTGATAATGAGTTCCTTTTATGCAGAGAAAGTCAAGATGCTTCATATGATTGCTTAGAGTCAGAAGAAAGCTGTATAACAGCCCTTAGCAAATCATGGACCTAAAGCCATCCTTTTCTGGCACCTCCTGAGAGCAGTATTTTACCTTGCTAACTGACAAAATACCATTTGAGCAGATCAGCTGAGGTAGGCAGACAAAAACCTGTGGCCAGGTTCATCTAACGTGTTTGTTGAAGTCAAATCTCCCGGAAGGCAGTGTAACAGAGGTGCTGTGTCCTGAGTTTCTGAGGCTGACACCTGCTAATTGGATAGACTGTCTCTGCCTTAGTGCTGATCAAAGTTAATGCCCAAGATCAAAAGATAGCTCAATGAAGATAAATTTGCAGCAGGAGAGAATTTGTTGTGTCTTTAAGTTACTGAAGTACAGAATAAGCAGAGCACTGGTATTATGGAGGTGTGTATAAGAGTGTTGTGAGGCAAGATCCTGAGGTACTCATTGAATCTGAGCAGTTGGACATAGGGTTTAAAGAAAATTAAGTGTCCTAATTTGTGTTTGAAGTTATAAGATCTTCCCACTATATTAAAATTACTCCCTCAAATTCTTTAGAAATGGTCCCACATCCCCAGAGCATACCATAGGACTTTCTGATTGCTGTGTAATCTTTCCACCACCATAAGAGTATGTAAAACTGTTTATAAACTGAAGCAAAACTGGTTCTGCAGGCCATATTCTGTGGTACAGAGAACTCTGACTGCAACAAAATCAGAGGAATTCCTGCCACACAGGCGTAGGAATGGGGAAGCACAGTGCTGAGGATACTATTCTTCCTTTTACTGTAGTCAGCAAAGCCCTTCCAATTCCCTTTCTTTCTGTTCAGACACTTTGGGCTATATGGCAGGTGAAGGCTTTTGAAATAGAGTGAAATCTAACCTGGAATCATGGGGGAGGTTAATTTAAAGCAGATGTACAGACACACATATACACACTTCCTACACAAACAACCTCCTTTTCGCCCATATGAAAAGAAATGTTTTCTCTAAATTTGCAGCCAATACGCCCTGTTTGCATGTGTTACACTTTCAGGGCACCAAACAGTGATCAGCAGGATAAGGCTGGAGAGGACTGAAACTTTCTTTCTGCTGCAGAACATTCTGGTGGGGTGTAAGACAACGAGGAAGCATGGAGACTGCTGAGGAGGTCTGTACAGGGAGTGCTCACCATCCTCTGAATGGCAGAAGAATGGTTATGAAGAGGGTGAGAGCCACTGTGTAAGGTGGATAGAGCCAAGCTTGGGTCCACCAGGAGCATAGTGTGGTGTGTGTGTTCTGCTACTTCAGTAACAACACCCGGTGTGCCTGCAGCGCTCTGACCCTTGATGTCCTGTGAGCATTTCTCAGGAAATGAAAAAAGCAGGATGCTTTCTGTTTTTTGCCTCATCTGCTTCTTCCTGGTCAGGTGGCCTGTAGCAGACACTCACCGCAATGTCACCCACCATGGGCTGCCCTCTGGTCCTGACCTGCTGTCCGCTGGCTCATCACCTGTCCCAAGGCACAGACAGCTCCGTGTGCTCCAGTTGCTCTCTCACATCAAGGGCAGCTCTGCACCCTCAGTGTCCTGACCTGTACTTCCTGAAGAGCTGGATCCATCCACGGCAGCCCTCCGTGGCAGCTGACCACTCCCCTCCCTTTCCTACAGCCTAGTGCACCACGCTGCTGTGATGCCAGCAAGATCACAGCCCATGCCAGAACGTTTGTGGGCTCCTGTTTGTCCCCTGTAGTGTACAGGCACTTCCTGGGCATCATCGTGAACCGCTACGAACCAGCACTAAGGCTTTGCACCCTGCCCAGAGACACCTGTCCCAGCAGCAGGGCAAGGGCAGCAGAGGCCAGCCAGCCCCAGAAGGACTTCTTCACTTGCACAGCCCCACTGTTGACATCGAGGGGCAGACACTTCCTCAGGGGCTCAGACACCTGCCCCAGCACTTCGGCCATGCTGTCCTGCACTCGGTGTGGTGTTTTCAGGTGTACCAAGAGAACAGAATTCAGCAAAACCACGACCTGAGCCCTCAGTGCAGCACTCATTAGCTGCAGGCTCAGCCCTCGGCACTGCCTGGTGCATACTAACGACTTGTTTTCATCCTTCCAGTCCATGGGAACTGTCCCCACGCGCTGCATCC
Organism: Struthidea cinerea; assembly: GCA_013397865.1. Classification (NCBI taxonomy): domain Eukaryota; kingdom Metazoa; phylum Chordata; class Aves; order Passeriformes; family Corcoracidae; genus Struthidea; species Struthidea cinerea. The sequence continues at coordinate 978,253 of VZTI01002191.1, read as the reverse complement.
CAAGCTGCTTCTCCCGTGGGTTGCTCGGGGTGCTGGGGCAGCACCCAGGGGACCTCGGAGGTTTTGGTGGGTTACAGCTGATCCCATGTACAAGGGGAAAAAAAGGAAACTGTCACTTGTTCAGAAGGCTCTGCACAGGATTTATGATAAGTAAGATTTTGCTTTTTTTTTTTTTCTCTTAGTGTGCAGGCACTTTTTCATAAGTTCTCTGTTGCCTCGGGTTGAGACAGGATGCCCTTTATGCTGGCAATATGATGCTATGGAGCTGGCAGCCTTCCTTTTTCACAGCCCTACCCTAAATGCAGGGCAAGCAGGCAGGGGAAAATAAATCTGAAAAGGGAGAAGGTTGTGCCATTCTAGTTTCCCTTCCCCTCTTTTCTGCCTGCTCTTTCCCTGGGGTCTTTTGCCCTGCTTTAAATGCAGGTAAAAGCCCCCAGCCCCACCGAGCAAAACGAAGACAGCCACAGGCTCAGGCAGTAACCATCTACTCTAATTTCTCTTTTCTTTCTTCTAGTAATGCAGACAAGTCTCGCATGTTTTCTGCTCTATTCTTTGGGTCAAGAACACCCTGGTTAATAGCCAATTATTTCATACCCTCAGGAAGTTTTGGGAAAGAAATTCCTGGGAAGAGTCAACTTGTTTTGGGAAATGAGACTAATATTCAGTAAGTGGAATATTTCCCTTTGCTCTCCTTTGCGATACTGTCCCACCTCAGCACAAGGCTGAAAATATTGCTGTAATAACTGTGATTCAGATAAAGCATAATCGTTTCCCTGAGTTGTTTTTTTTTCTTCTTCTTCTTCACAAAAAGTGAAGGTTTAGCCACGACACCATAGCAAAAATTTCAGTTATGTAATTAAATTCTACTTATTGAAAATTCCCCTTTTAAAATCTATCCCAAACTACTGGTTTCTTTTCCTTTGAGCACTTTTAAAGTGTGAATTCACTTTAAATTCACAGCACTCCAAATTCTGAAGCCTGCTGAATTTTTCCTTGATTGCCTAAACCATAGTGTGCAGTTCCACCTGAGATATGTAAAGGTACATTTTTGCATGTTTAATTGTTGTTGTTTTTATTCTTGTGTAGACACAACTCAAGTAGACTCAACCTATGACTAGCAGGAGTAAACAAAATTATTTGCATGGAAAAGCAAGCATTATTTAAAACTATTTTTTTAATAACAAGTAACATAGGCCATGAATAAATTAAATGTGTGTATGAAGGGCTGTTTTACATGTGCAAAAATCCAACAGTGAAAAAGTAGGCTGAAAGATAATCTGAGGTGAGCAGTCCTGAACAGCAACCCCGAACAGATGATCCACAGTATAAATTACTGCAATTTATTTTTTTAATTTACTTGTGCTACTTTATTATTGTTTATTCATTTGATAGATGGCATTTAATTTCAGTTTGAGAGCTTCAGGATGAGTGTTTGATGCTAATGGTTGGAATTTACTCCTGGGCAGAAAGCCAACGTGCCACAGCCATGTTCCAGTTATGCCCTCCAAGCTGTGTTTAAGTGGCCTTCTGTTGCCCTTGGGGTATGTTTTACACAGGAAGCTTAAAGCCTAATGCAGGCCTGCAGCTCCCTTGCTGGAGCAAGAGAAGGATGGCTTTCCCTCTCTCCTGTTCTCTTCAGCAAGAAAATCAAATTATTGGATTACTGGCCCTTCGATTGTGCTCAGCACAAACAGTTCAAAATCCCATTGTACTGGAGACCTTTGAGACAAAATGTAAATGGATAAAGAAAACAAATGTATTAAATTGGTCTAATATGTCAATAGTGTGCTATTACCTGATTGAGTGGAATGGCTATGACTGTTCTTCTAAACAGCCTAATGTGTGTAAGACATCTGCTGCTAGACTGGCCACACAAAAAAAAACCCACAACAAAACAATAACCCAAAAAAGCCCACCCACAGGAGCCTACCAGAGGCATAAATTAATGCAGATTTTCTTTCCTTGCTTATTTTTATTTCTGGAAAAGAAAATCAAAGCAAAAAAAATCGATCCTTTGCAGGGTTAAAATTGCAATTACCCAGGGATCCATGCAGCACATGAAATATCGGGGCCGACAGATTAGAACGTGACTGCTTTGTTCTGCATATACCTCCGTGTGCATTGGCTTGAACTTTGAATTTCCTGCTTTCTGCCATTTTTTGTTACTTGCACATGGGTTTTATGTATTTGTTCAGGAGATAATATCAGCTAAGACTGGGAGAAGCATCTAATGGATTTTAAACTACCTTATTTTTGTCATTTTTGTGAATATTCACACATACATATCATGATCCAAATACACTCAATTGTGCAAAATAAATTGGTCCACAGGAAAATGTAGGTGAGGTAAATTCCTGTATTTACAAAGTGGAGAAAACTTCTTTAACAGCCAAGGATTTCATTGTTCCATTTTATATTAGGCTGGTTTCTCTACAAGTTTCTTGTTAAATTTGGTGTTTTACTGTCCTTTTGTATTTACATGTCCATAGAGCAATAAATAGCTATTGAAACACAGCTGTCATTGTCACTGTGTTTGAATTTCTTTCACTCCTCAGTTTTGATGAATTCAGGGTAGCTCTTGTGTTCAAGCGAATTTTTTGCTGGCCAAATTTGTGAACAGATATTCTAATGACTTGGGTTTCGAATAGAGCCTCCAAAACTGACTAATAAAATGCACATTAAGCTAGAGGCTGAGATTTATTTTTGTAGCTTGTTGAGATTCTAGCACATATTGGCATTCATAAGATAATAAATTTGATTTGATGCTTACCTACCTCAACATTTTTTGAGTTTAAAAAAAAAAGGTTGATAGACAATGCCTTCTCTCTTTTACAACTAATACGCTTGTAGTTCATTAAGTTATTACATGCCATTCCTCATCTGACAAATAGAATCCATAATTCAGTTTTTCCCAGAGTTGCACATTCTTTAAGTCTACAGACTAAATCACCAGAGCACATTTTGTCAATGGAGCTTCTGTTTGGTGGGGGAAGGAGGGGGCAGTTAAGTAAAGTAATATGAAATGCAATCCGTTTTTTTGTGTCAGAGGTCATTTATTTGCTTCAATATTGCTTTTATTCAATTTATACATTCACTAAATGATGATTATTATGGACAGTCCATGGTGATTCACTGCATTATATTTAAAATGTTTTACATTTTGTTGCAGGCTCTTACACTTGGGAATCTTTAGCATTATCTTGAGAAGTAAACTGTCCTTTTGCAATGAATCCTTGACAATGTATTAGTTCAGCTGTGCATTTGCTGAGGGATAAAGGCTTTCTTCTGTGAGCAGTGGGAAAGCCACAGAGGCAAACAAAACGCCAGCCATGTTCTGCAGCCCTAAACCAAAAGACGTGTCGCTTCCTGAGCCAGAATCGCCCAGCACAGATGCAGGCAGCCAGTGACACCTTCAGCATGGAAAGTTATATGGGACTAATTTGTGTCCTAGACCAAGTTTCCAGCACTGCTCTTCTCACCAGGGCTCGAAGAGGGATGGCTGTGCTCTGCGTTGAGTATAATATATAGTACCTATTTGTAGAAAATACAACCTGGTGATAAAATGCTTGCCTAGGGAGTGGGATAGAGTGGTCCAGGCTCTTCGCAGCTTGCAGTGATTTAAACTCATTTTTGCTGTCCAGAGAAACAGGCAATCATGATCGGGGAGAAAAAAGCGGTGTGCCCTGCTCTCCCAGCCCTGGCACTTGGGTGAATGCTCTGCTAAGGGTCCCCCAAGGTTGTAGCTGATGCCCCCAGTGAAATATCCCTCCCCATGGAGGGGTGAGGCTGAAAGCTGGGAGGGAGAGCGGAGAAAAGTGCCCTGCAGCGCGTTTAGCTCTGCTTTGGGGTGGGGTGGGGGAAGCATTGCATTACCTTCCTCGGGAAGGTGTTGCTCTAACCCTGGGGAGGCTAGAACCTGCTTTCTTCCCTTGTCTCCCCCTCTTCTGATTAAAGCCTGCCTTTTTCCTTGCAGTGGAAATTAACGACTGTGAGCAGTCATCATTTTCGCCAGAGGGAGAAGAAGCCATTTGCTGCCCCAAAGTGACCAGGGAGTATATGGTTCAATTTCTGCAGGCATCCAGAAATAATTGTCACTTCTAGAGGTGAATGAAAATCAGGATTAGTCTGAATAAGGAGAGGAATGAAGGCGGGTAGCACCGAGCAGGAATATTCAAGCCTGCATGCTACTGGGAAGAAGTGTTGAGTAACATTTTAACCAGTCCAGATCTATCCAAAATGCTCTCACACTGTATTATGGTACTTTAATATGTGCTAGCACTTCTCATCATATTTGTGGTTAACAAATACACAGGCAGTTGTTGCAGCTGAGGAATAATGGTGTCCCTGCAAAGCACTGCTTTAAAATGAAGTGTTGTAACACGGCGCTAGGACAACAGTCTAATGGGGTTGCTGTCCATGACAATTACAGACTGTGAATTATAAATGAGAGAACAATGGGAAACATTATTTTAATGGAAAATGTAATAAATGAAGGGGAAGCCAAAAGTCTCTAATTGATCCTTTCACCAGAGATCACTCGGAGCGGCTCTCCTGCAGAAAAATCCATCTTTGAAGAAGATGCAGTTAGTGTATGTTCAGTCTGTGCAGTGGTCCCTCACAGCTACAGCAGAGCAGGCACCTCTAGACCTATTTGGTGCTCTCTCTTGGGCTTGAAACCCTGCTTAGGATACATCCTGCCTTCCCAAAATGGGAATCGTGCTGCCGAGGCTATGTTAGTGACCTTAGCTATCCTCCGAAATGAAAGCTCTCTAGACCATCATGGAAATGAGTCAATAATGCATTTGCCTTATCACAGCATTTATAAAATCTGATTTTGCTAGATAGCTAGGTAGTGAAATATTCAGTATTCTAATGGAGTTTCTTGACCTACTGTCACTCTTTGGTGTGACTGTAGCCTGTGTAATTTGATTGGCCATTTATTACTTTGGTACTTTATATATAAAAAGTAGCAATGAGCTGAAAACACTGGAAATATTCACAAGAACCAGAAAAGCAGACTGGTAGCTGTGGGTCTTCTGTAACTGCTGACACCTCCTGAAAGGCCCTTACACTGAATTGATCCAGGACTTTTGAGCTCTTGCTTTATGTTAAAATGAATAAATAAATAAATAAATAAATAAATGTATTATCTTTAAGCTTGTTACTTTTTTACCAGGGAAATTTTTAATGAGAAAGTTTAACTCATCAATGTTAAGTTTTCTATTAATTAGGTGAAAGTGAATTTTCTCTGAATGCAGTTTCTGTTATCTGGCACTCCTGAACTAGTGGGTAGCATTCACAAATAGTGCTACCCTGCTTTAGTAATTTCAAAAAGCAAAAAAGAAGGTCTAAGAAGTTATTGATTACTATAGCATTTACGTTTCATGGGAACAAGTAAAATAGATATTTAAGAGCTGCATGTTGTTTCTGTAATTCCAGAACTGGAGTAAATATGCTCAGCCTTTCTTTCAGTAACAAGACAATTTATGATTCAAAATAATATATTTGACAGCATAAATGAGTGGTCTGGTCATATCCAGTAACTTAAGCATGTGGTTTTGCTCATTGTTATAAAAACCAAGCCAAACCAAATTTTCATTCCTTGCCAAACCAACACTCATTCCTGGCCCACTGGCTATATTTTTGTGCTGGTTGTTTTTTATTTTGCAGGCCTATCAAGTGCTGCTATGGAAGTCACTTTTTTCCCTACTGAGTGAATAAATTACAAGTCCTGGAGCAGTGCTCAGTGTGCTGTAATTCTTGGCTGTAACATCTATGAGATATGTTTAAACTGAATGATCCACTGCTCGGAGGAGTGATGGCTTCTTTTACAGCCCTCTTGTTCTTGCAGACAGTAAACCACTGAAATAGACCGTGAAGACAAGGGCAAGTTCACCATATTCTCATCTTTTCTGGAGTCTTGCATGTACTTTTGTCTGTGCTGTGGGACACCTTACACCTCCCACATTCAGGGCTAAGTCTTGGCATTAACAGTGGGTTTTTTTTTTTTTTCAGTCTATATTTTGAATGTTAAAACTCTGATAATTTCTAGAAAAGTTTGTGCCTCTCTTTGAAGCAGACAAGCTTCAAACTCATATGTAAACTATATGTATCAAACTCACTTTTAAAGATGTTATTGCTCCTTCCAGCAGTTCTTTCTCCATCTGCATGGAAAATGTTTTTCCACTTCCAGGCAGATGCTTCTATTTCTACCTCTCAGATACTCAGTCACCTTGTAAACGCAGAGCATTATTGTACAGAGGAAGCTTTTTCACAGGCTCCATGACTTTGACAGTTGCACTTATTGTAATTTTTTCATCTCTCCTGTCCTTCTTGACAGATCCCGCAATATTATTTTATCCATTATGTGACCTTCTTACTTGACATTCCTTTGTCATCGCTCTGAAGCCAGGCACAAAGAACTGAAGGAGGCTGTGATGTGTAGGAAGGGAGAGGCCGGGATTGTGAGCCAGAGCTCCCAAAGCAGATGTGCCTGGGCAGGTCTGGGCTGCAACACTGCATTTAAGACAATTGCATTTCATGTCTATTTAAATGCTGAAGAATAACACACATGGTCACGGACTCTTCATGGGTTAAACTTTCATTCATAGAAGCAAGGTGACATATAACATTTTTTATACTCAGGCTGGACACTGTGATTGAAAACCCCCACTCTCAATACCCCCAGCCCCCATCCCAGACTTTACTGGATTTCTACTAGCGAGTAGTATGCTTTATAATTTTACTGGTTTTGTGTATTTAAATACAATGTCTGTCTAGCTACTAATTTTATTTTCCTGTTTATTTCCCAGATTCTCTGGCCTTCAGTCAATGCACTGGGTGATTAAATTATTATCCCAGTAATGAGGTTTGACACAATCTATGCCAGTTACCTGTGTGACCTGCTAAGTAGGTTAATTGGCAACCCTGAATAATTATCAGCCACTTCATCTTGCTGACTGAGAGTTTGACAGTAAATGAAACATTAAAAATGCTGAAAAAGACACACAGTTTTTAATTTCAACTTCTGAATTGTTTCAAAGAAATCTTTTAACTAGTAGCTTATTAGTAAAATGCAGCAATTGAAAAAATACCTTGTGAACATACTTGTTGCGTTAATATATAGATGTTTGCTCTTGTGCATCAGCACAGTTTCCTAGAGGAAAAAGAACTCTGTGACATTAGATGAACAGGTCCCCCTATCCTGCAAATTCCTCATATAAGTGAATCATTGCATCCTCAGAGACACTGCTCAAAAATGAGGAAAATTCAAGAAGTCAAAGTGATATTTGTGGTGACATTGCAAAATTATGTTTTAATGCTTTTCTGTGAAACCTTGAGATCTAGAAATTAACTTAATTGTTCAATGAAAGCTGTGATCCTTCTATTCCCATTTCCCAGGAAAGAGAGCTAGGAAGAATAAATATGGTACCTGGTGATGCTGACTGGTATTGTGTATCTAATCTTTTCTACTTTGTTCATTTCTGAAAAGCCAGAATGGTATTTCTTTCTGCCCTAGAAAATGTAAGATTGGAGCTTAGAGAGGAAGAATGGACTCTTACAGATGAGAAGATGGGTTAAAAATATGTGAGATTTAAAAGTGGGGTCTTTTCACAAGATAATCAGCTCAAATTAATGGTTCAGAACCATGGATTTAGTCAGACTTCTTCCAAAATCATTCCTCTGCCCTCGCCAGAAGCCTCACCAAATCTTGGGGTAGAAAGAACAATTGAAGAATCCATTTCTTGTTGTCAGCAGTTAATGACTGCAACACAAAGTGTCTCCAGAGAGGGACTTTGGAGAGCCCCATCCCAGGGGGAGAGGAGGAGCTGCTCTGCCCTGTCCTCAGGCACTCCTGTGGCACAGCTGGTGGGCCTGAGCTGGTCCGTCTCCACTGGGACCCTGCAGCCTGCAAGCACAAGTACCACTGATGGAACCACACAAATAAATACTAAAGGCATAGTAATTTTGGCCCAATTAAATCTGGTTATCATGTGCCATCTCTCCCAAAATTTCAGCATGATTTTCCAGGAAATAAAAGCTTGCAAAGTCCTGAAGTCTCATCCCCTCTGGCTGCCATGGACATTCCTCTTCTTCAGCATCTCTGCAAAAAATAGGTTTCCATTTCTAAGCGCATTCCATAATGAAAAGCAGAGTGTGCAGTTTTCTGTGGCCAGAATGGATTCTTCAAGGAGATAATCAATCCAAAGCCATTCCATCTTTCAGTTTGTTGTCTTATGGGCTTTAAAGTGGGGTGGTATAATTCAAGAGAGGATACTGATGAAATCATTCAAACCTGAGTCTGAACAAGTCAGCAGAGCTCAGCTTTTGAGAGAGTGAGTCATGTTAAAACCAAGCATATGCTCAAGCGTTTCTCTGGATCATGGCCATATTGAACTATAATGACTTAAATGGATTTACTCCCCAGACAAATTTACCCTTTCCTTTCCTCCTACCCACACATACATTTGCACCTCAATCAATCACTTATGTCTCCTTCTATTTCCTGCATCGTACTTTTATTAAAAACTTTATGACTTGTTTAATCTCTTCTAAGCATGGCTTTATTTCCTCTATTGGTTTCCTTGATGATTCATCATCGGGGCTTTTTTGCCTGAAAAAACCTGAAAGGTTTTCAATTTTACTGCAGAAATTTAATAAAAACAAAATTGTTAAGGCTTGTTAAAGAAGCTGTGTTGTCTTTTTGTGTTTCTTCATCTAAGCCCCTTCCTCCCCATATAAAGACAAAGGTGCTGAAGATGCACATCAGGTGAAACTACTGTCTACAAATAGCAAAAATAATATCTTGCAGCTCTCTTTCTGCGGATTTTTTTTTCCCTACATGTGGTCTTTATGTCTAAAATTATAGGCGTTTAGATGTCAGGTAGCAGAAGAGAAAAAAAATAAAATAGAAGAGGCATTGTAGCAAAATATCAAAGAACTGATGCATTGCTGGTAGTTATAAGGTGTTTTATTTCTCAAGAATTGCACAACTTTAGAAAGGTTTTACCATACCTGATAAAAAAATTAAGGACTGCTATTTTGCAACTCATTACCCATTGCTTGTTGATTACATAAGTGTTTTTGAATGAAGGAGCACTGTGAGGTCCTGTGAGAAGCTAAGCTGACATGACTTCTGTCTTTCCTTTTTATTAAGATAGTCAATAGCTCAGTTGTAAGGAACAGAATTGCTCTTTGTGACTGTATTAGACATTCTTTTGGGAGAGCTAGCTAAAATTTGAGAGCAGAAAAACACTTCTGGAAAAAAAACCACCAACAACCCAGCATGCCAGACAAATCAATAAGTGGATGGAGCCAAGTCTGAGACTCTTGGGTTGGGTTAGAACCTAAATCAAGACTGTATTGACTCTACAAAGCCTGTATTTTTAGGGGTGCCTTTATCAAAATCAATATTGCCTTCCTGCTTTATTTGATCACTTCTATGCCTTTGTGCAAGCAAATCCATTTTACAGTTGTATTTCTTTTCTTGAGCTAAAGTCTTCTGTTTGGTGTGTGTGACCTGTGTACTGCGGCTCTGCGTAAATTAACAAAAGGTGGGTGGTGTGTGATGTCTGTCACCAGTGCTCTCTACTGATGGCATTTGCAAAGGAAATTAAATATCTCTGTCATTTCTTTGATGCATAATTTATGCACAACTCCTATATGTGAGTTCTCTACCAGCTGCTCACCATTACCTCAGAAATAACTGTTTTATTTTCTGGAAAAAGGACACAAACACCCATTGATCATCAGAACCTTCTTCAGCATCTCGTGGGCTTTAATGATCTCATGCTTTGCATTTATGCAGCTTCCCATCCAAGATCTTCTTATTGTATTCAATGTGTCCAATATTATATTATTTAAATGCATCCCAGCTTTGTGAAAGGTGTCTACCCAGGGAGGTGGTGGAGTAACTGTCCGTGGATGTTTAAAAAATGACTGGATGTGGCACTCAGTGCTGTGGTTTAGTTGATGAGGAGGTGTTAGGTCATAGGTTGGACTTGATGATCTCAAAGCTCTTTTCCAACCTGGTTCATTCTGTGATTCTATGATTCTGTAGATATTGTAGTCCTGTTTTGCAGTTAAAGCTGCAAGGAAAATTCAAATTTCACCCGTCTGTGCTTTAAGTTAGGCAAGAATCTTGTGCTTGTGCACTTGGCTAAAGTGTTTGGGCTGGTCCTGACTGTTAGGTAAGCTCAGCTGGGCTTAATATTTTAAGATGAATTATATTGTTCTTGAACTATTTGCAATCTTGAATGATTGTTCTGAACTATTGTTCAGAACCAGTTTGTGTTGGTCACCTCAGAGTGTACCCAGTGACAGCCTGTCTCTTTGTGCACCTGCCTATATAGACTTGCCCTAAATAAATCTGAAAATGAGACTTGTGTGTCTTTGAACATTTAGAGTGGAGTTGATGCAGTATTAAGTTTGCTATAAAGCCACTGAAAAATCTGAACCTGGTCTCCAAAGTTAAACCATCAAGCACGCCACGCCCAGGCCCCCTGCATTCTGCAGGTTTTGGAATTTAGAAGCATTGCTAAAATTTTACTTAACTGTTTTTCAGGGCAAAACCTCTTCATTCCTAGTGAGCTCCTTATGGTTGAAAAATGCATCTCTCACAGGTAACATTTCCTCTGATTTTTGCTTGTGCTACTAGCCTTGCCTTATCTGTCCCGTAAGTACTCTGTGTGTGTGGTATTTATGAAATATTATCCAGATACAGTATTTAATCTCTTTACAAGAGAGAAAAAACCGCAATGCTCTTACTCAGCAATTCCATCTGAATAGTGCTTCTGTGATCCGATTTTCCACCTCTTGATACGACGAAATTATTACTTCAGCAAAACTGTCTGCAGTGCCAACGCACACAGAGATGAAGTCATAATAGCAGTTCATTTTACACATGCATATGCACAATCCTCCAAATGGCCTTCCTAAGAATAGAGGTTTGAAAAGCTCCTTGATAACGTGAGTGTGAAAGGGGTTTTTGTGCAATCGATATTCACATTCTGCTTGCTGCTTGGTATTGATTGCATCTGCTTCTGCAGGATATAATGTATATTTAACTGTATAAAATAAGTATATTAAGTACTGGACCTGTGCTTCCAATAAAATGAAAAGTCTGGATTAATAGCTGTAGTTTCATTTTTTTTTTTTTTCCGATACATTCAATATCTCAGAGTTAACAACAAAATTCTTCCAGAGTTAGAAGAAATAAATTCAGTCTTCTGGGTAAAACAATCCCTATAGGGCTGGTGAAATTCAAGCTTTAAAATTGTATGCATTGTAAGATATGGTTCAGGGCAGAATGATAAAATGTTTAAGAAAAGATAGGTAGATTATGGGAATGCTTGAAGGACTGGAGGTGGCCTAAAAATATGTGTTTGTAATTGTGGTTTAGGTAAATTGCAAAGGTAGGAAAAAATTAAGTGGTTTATAGCTATACAGTAATGATGCTCCACAATGAAGCATTCATCGCAGGTAGAGGTGAGAAATGTAATGAGCACACCTTTTCCTGATGGATTCCTTCATAAACCTCACATTGTGGTGTGTGTTTCCACAGCATACCGAAAGTGCAGAAACTCTCTTCTTAAAGGAAAACCTGCACGGGCAGCCACCCTGGTTTCCTACAGTCTGCCCCTGAGACAAAATTTGCTCAAGGAAAGTTTCACTAAGAAGGCAGATCTGATGTCTGAGTCCCACATAACAAGGGGCTGGGTAAAAAGAGCATTTCAGCTTCCTCTGCCCCACACTGGATACCAGTTATTGCCACATCTGTGCCACCTCTGCATTTTGTGGGGCCACTTCTACGAGGCAGATCAATGGATTGATCCCTGTTAAGAGCAAGCAGGCAAAAAGATCAATTAACACACTGAAAATAATTTCATAAAATAAATCAATTTGCACCACCAAAGGAGCAATTAAAAACTGGTGGGCAATCTCACCATTTGGGCTTGAAAAAAATATGCCCATTCTGATATGAAACAGCATGTTTTCAATAAATAATAACAATCAATTGCTATCTTTTTTTTTGCAATTTAGGAATCCCTTTGGATCCTGAGAATACAAAAGAAGCCCAATAGCAAGCAAGGTACCTTTACTGTGCTTTACATACCAGTAAACAATCTGGACTGAATAGGGCACTGTCCAGCTTTATATAACAACAGCAAAGAGTTGAAAATAGCTGTAATTCTAATGAACACCTTTTAACTGCAATCAATTTCATCTTGTGAGGTCTTCATGACAGATAAAGAGCAAATTACTGGTACACATTAACAACTTGAGAAGCAAATAGTCCCATTAAAATATTTTGCCTGTGTTCATAAACCATTGCTTCCCAGAACTCCATCCCTGTCAAATAAATAACTTTTTGTTCCCTATTAAATACGGAGAGTGCAGGTTACTATGGTGATCAACAGAACACAGAATAAACTCTGATCCATCATAACTGCCACATTCTAGAGGAAAAAAATATCTGAACATCCACTTGCAGTTTTAAGCTGGATCTCTGAAAAATGTTTTGAGAAAACAAAATTATTTTATGATGTCCAAGTAACACTGGGTGAAGCATCACGAAAAATGGAAGTGTTGCAGCAGTGTGCCCCTTCAAATAAGAGTGTTTCTAGTCTGAAACATTTTAAAACTCATGATCACAAGCCTTAGGATTTTTGTCTTTTTATTCTAATCAATGAAACATATAGAACTGTGCTGGGAATGCTGTGGGCCACATTGCTGTGGACGTACATCTTCATCTGGGTCGGGGACACCCTGGCCTTTGCCTGTCATGTTCTTTGTGTGCCAGTGGTTTACAATCCCATTTACTCCGTGTTTGCTGTTCAAAGGGCTGAATCATTGACATTGGGCAGCCACTGAGCAGGGACTGCTTTGATGCCGATTCTGGAGGCTTCACTCTTTTGATGAGTGTGAGACCCATGCTTTTAATTGCACTTATCTGCATTTGTTGTTGACTTTTCGCTACCAAGGTTTAAGAAAGCAATGAAGTAGCATTTACATCTGCTTTCTTAGTAATCTGTCTTTAATACTTGTCATCAAGACCAGTTTTTTCAAATACCTGCAATGAATTCCACACCACAAAATGAAGTGCTATAGTTATTTTTAGTCATCCCCAGGTTTAGTTTAATAAAACACAACTTTGATGGCTGCAGTCTTATTGCAGTGCAAGTCAGAACTTTCTGCTGGTCTTCACAGTGGCATTGAAATGGTTTAGGAGCAAGGAAGGCAGTCTAGAGCTAACACAACTGGGTGAACCTTGAAAACAGCCACTTGTTGCATGGCTTTAGAGCATATGGCGTTTCATTTTACATATTTCGGCTTTTTCTAGCCTCAGTACTACATTAGGTCTGCAAAATATCCAAATGAATTAAGCAGAAGTAGCTTGCATGCTGACCTTCAGAACTCAACGCTGACAAGTCCCCAAAATCTCCATTCACGTTCATTAAGACCTGAAGAGCAGCATTGAGATGGGTGTCTGGTTTTTTCCTGCTCTACCCATTCAGTCTACTAAATAAGAGTATCTCTTTCTGTTACCCCTGATATGTTTTTGAGAGGGATAATAACCTACTTTTTAATTGTAGGGCTGCACGAGGGACAAAGTGAAAGTGATTTAAAACAAATTGTGGTCCATTGTAAGATGCTTCTAACTACACTCTGGAGGTTTGAAGCCCTAGACAGTTATTATCTAGCTGGACTTTTTGTATCAGTTTTATTTTTAGTCCCAGACATTCATGGTAGTGAATTTAAGTCATGCAAAACTCGTGCAGCATGAAAGTCATCTACAGCCTTTACAGCTCAAAAGGACACGCCTGTGGGTTCTCAAATATACGAAGCCTTTCCCTCAAAAGGATGGAAAGCAGGAGAATCAAAGGCTGGTAAAATCCAGAGCCACAGCTTTTATCATTTGATGATGGCACAGAGGATGTTTCCTTCCCAGCTGAATCATGCTCACCACTCCCCTGTCTCAGATGGGGCAGCTCCCCTTTGATACCTGTGAGAGAATTGCAGACTCTTGTGTCTTCCATATATCTAAGGTAGGGACTGGAAGGGAGACATAGAGAGACAAGAGGGAAAGAGGCAATTTCTTTCACTTTTCATATTATTGACAGCCTTTTCTGAATTTCTTAAGGGCTTCAGAACAAAGTAAGAATAAAGTTTTGGGGTTTATTTTTTCTTAGAGGCATGTTGTAATTCAAACAAAACTCAGTTCAGCAAAACCATCTGTTTTATGCCTTGGATTAGGTTTTATAATCTGTAGAATCCAGGAACCCAGTAACTCAGAAGGTAACAAGCATCTTTGTTATTATGCACATGTGCATTACAAAGTAACTCTTATTTTTAACCTCCAACTTAATGTCACTCTGGAGTCATTCTCCTAACTCATCACTTCTCTCCAGCATGGCTGCCTTTTGTCTTTAAAATGTCATATTAATATCATCAGCGGTTGCAATCTCCTGGACAAAACAAAGTGGAAATAGTCAGTGTCAATATATACAGACACTGAAATGGAGCTTATTCAATAAAAATCTATATGGACAATTAGTGCAGTACCAGCTCTTCTCTAACCCAAATGCCATTTTGCATTATGGCCTGACTGGTGTGACTGCATCACAACTAAGCCATAACTTCTAAAAGTACCGTGCATTTCAAATTTGCCTCTATTTAAAAAAAAAAAATCCACAAAACTTAGTTGCCCACTAACAGCTTTTAATAAAGGGCTCTATATCTTATGTGTATGACTAGTATCTCTGTATGCCTAATAAACTCTGTGACAACAGTATAATCACTCCTGATAACAGTGGGGTTTTAACTGAAGAAACACCTGGATAACAGAGACCTGAAGAAGTGCTGAGACTCAATCTCCTCTAGTGGCTCACGAGCAGCAGCCCTTTATGGGATGAGTATGCCCTGAACTCGAGTGGATACAAATGCTTGCGTAATGCTCTGTCTGTGCTTTCCTAAGCAATATTCTGCATAAATATTTATGCATTCCTATTTTTACCTGGCATGATCATGGAAAGCAAGTGTATGAACATGCCCACAAATGACTCAGGTTTCATCTCAGAAAGCAATCCAGTAATTTTTCCCACGTTCCTCCAACATCAGTAAAAGTTCAAGCAATCAACAACTGTTACTTTTACCAAACTGTAGACAGAACACATGCTTAAAACCCTGGTTTAAATTTCACATCCAGTTCTTAGTTTTGCTGCTGTTTTGTTCTTACTGCATTTGAGCAGGAGAATTGTCCTTCCAACTCTGCCACTCTGAACAGACATGAAATTTCCCAGCTGGACAGGCAGCAGAGGTTACACACAAGAATGACAGGAAGGCAATCAGGCACAAGGGTAAGCCAGAGGAGAGGGCCATTAATGAAAATCTGGATGAGTTTGAACACATTATCTTCAGGGGCTGCTGTTTTTAATTTTTGCTCTGAATTATGTTCTCCAGTATAAATTATAGGGGATGAAAATCATAAAGAATACTACTAAAGAACATTTGATGAGGCAAGTCAGTACCCTAGTGAGAGATTTCAATAAAAGTGATTTCTTACCAGGGATAAGCTTCAAAGCAAGGGCTGTGCACACTCTTTCAGGGGGAGAAACCAATGCTTTTTGGAAAGAACAAAAATCGACCAGCTGCTGAGGCTTGAGCTCGAGGTGGGTTTGCTAAGAATGAAGATAAAGGTAGACACCAAATTTTTAAGCAGACCCTTTCAGCCTTTGTAACTTTCCACGTCAAAGCAGGTGCTGACACAGGCCTAGGATGAAAATGCTTTAACAATGACTTTCCATTCAGGAACTTCAGCTTAAAAGTCACACAAACTGTGAGGGTAAAATGCAGATTCTGGTGCCTCAGACCGTGGCTGTTCTGTGCAGGATGCTGGGTGTGCTCAGCATCGCAGTTCCCACGGGCAAGCATGACAAGTACCTGCTGGTATTCCCTCCTGAGGGAATGTTGGCTTCTCCTGCCACAGGTCAGCCTTCCTGTCCAGCCTCCTCCCTTTTCCTCACTCAAAGATCACAGGCTGCAATTCTGTCAGTGCTTCACTGTCCTGGGAAAGCACCAAGACGAAAGGAATGGAGTTTTGTTTCCCTGCTCATTCTGCGCTGATTCCTTGATGAACTTGGAAGTGGTGTGATCCTAAAAGGCACCTTTGCTATCTGGGTGTGCACTGGTGGGACTTCAGGAATCAGTTGTGAGAACTGTTTCACTCGAGTCACTCTGTGACGAGACACACTTTTAGTTTGAGTGATAGGAATGTTTCCCCCCCACCCCAACTTAGTTTGTAAGCCCCTCTAAACTTTTGTCATACATAAATTTTATTCCTTATTTCCATCATGATCTCCTTCAATGATCATTTTAACTTTTCCTAGCTTATGAATCCAAAATTATGCCCCAAAGTTATCACTGTGGCCTGAGGCAGGGATGTAGCATCAATCAGCATTCCCAGTATCCCGAATCTCAGGATAAAGCTCCCCCACAATCCACACCCACGCCCTTACGTCTGTCCTTCCTTTTGTCTTTGTTCTATACCACACAGGCTCTCAGGTGGAAAGGGAACATTTTTTTTTCTTTCCTTCACCGTTTGTAAGGTGTTTGAGCCTCTGTTCATGGGGAACTCAGTAGGTGCTTAGCTCTTACACAAGATTCTTACACTGTGCATCGAGACTGAGGCCACCAGTTTCCTAGAAACCAAGAGCCCTGGAGTGTGGATGATTCAGGAATGTCTGCCTGAGCCCACTCTTTTTACCTTTGAGCACCCACACATGAATATTAGAATTAAGTGCCTTTCCCAGTATATGGAGCAGTGCTGGATGGCCACACAGCACATCTGCCAAGCTGAAGCTCCTGCCCTGGAGCAAACCCAAAGAGTTCCTTTCTCCTTCACGCCTTCCCCAGGGAGCTGGTGCCACAAAGAGGCATTTCATGGAGTACTTGGTAAGTTTTAAGCTTGTTTCTTTAAGCTGTGGTGGAATGAGTGCACTGACACCAGTGTTCTTTGGAGTGTCTTGCAGAATAATTTTTATTCCTTGCCAATGCACGGAATACTTAGCCAAGTAAAGCAGAAAAGTGTTCACTTCAATTTTTTTTACAGCAACTCTCCTGTAGTAAAAACACTCTTGAAATAGCTGGATGGTTCAAAACCAGCCCTTTCTTCCCGCTGCTAACACTTGCAAAAAACAAAGTCATCCTTTTCTCCTTCGGACATACAAATAATTGTTGTTGTATTTCACATTGTCTTGATCAAGAATGAAAGTTAATTCTCTAAAATGTAATTTAAAGGCAATTAGAGACAAATGCTCTCAAAAATCCTATTAAAAATGATGGAAGCTCCAATTTTACACTGCCAATTTTAGAATAATTAATTAAAAATAAAAAAGTGAATGCAAAGTCTGTACCCAAAGAAATTACATTTTAAGTGTGGAACTAATAATATATCTATTTAGTTTTAAACATTAATTCACTAAGGATGGATTTCACCATGAGTACAACATTCTGCAATCACGATATTTTATACTAAACTCCAGTGAATCTCCTTCCTGCTTTGTAGCAACTCATGTTGATACAGAAGAGGAAAAAAAGAAACAGTTTCTGGAGTGATCTGTCTATATGGAGAGCTGAATTTAATTAATTGGAAGCTCATTTATTACTGAGCTATAACACTTCTGATAGGATTGTAGGGAACATTCCAATAAACACGCTATTGCTCTTGAAGCAGGAAATAATTAGCTTTCAGTTCTGACCAAAATAAAGAAAAGCGGTCCTGGGAGAAGGAGAATCTGAATTTCTGCTTCCAAACACCATTATATACTTAACAGAAACTTAAAAAAAAAAAAGGTGGATGAAGTCAGATCTTGAGAGCTCCTCAGATGGTGCATTTTTGGAGGCATTTTTGAGTCACTGCAGTTTCTTGAGCAGAAGGTCTAAACAGGATGCCCAGAGCCCAGCTCTGCCTCCTGGGAGGTGCTGGGTAGCTCCTGCATGGTCCTGTATAGGTGGGCCTCGATGCTGGAGCCCCTGGGGACAGGGAAACTGCCATTCCAACCTCCTCTCCTGTCCTGACTGGCATGGAATGAGATATATTTTCTCTCTGTTTTCCCACATTCCTTGGCAAGTAGCTCAGAAGTCATCCCTAGCAGCACAGAAATGCCAGTTCTATTAACTCCTGCCTGGTACTAAAGGCACGTCTTAGACTCTGGGTCCCAAATCTGTTTCAGCCTTGCTCTGCTTCTTTTTTAGGCAAGATAGTAGAATAATATTCAGGATTATTTTTAATGAAGATTAGGCAGGAGGTGATCTACAGTAAAGACTATGAATTATGTGATATCGAGGAAAGTAATCTATTTGAAGATGTCAATTTTATATTAAATAGTCACATTTCTGTCTGTGACATATCAGGGCCTGTAAGATAGACAAGAGCCTACATTAAAGTGCAGATCCATATAAAAGTAGAGATAGTCAATAACTTTCATTTAACAGAAAAATGGTAATTTTTTAAATTGCTGCTTACATCTCTTCTAGTTCTGACATATTTTCCATTTGGTGAGGAACTAAAGAAGTTCCAAAAGAAGTCCTGACATATTTCTTAAGAGTCATTTTTCTTCAGCACCTGTCTTGGTTTTATTATGTTCTACATCACTCCGGGACAGCTGGGTTGCAGCAGTACAATTCCTCAGCGCCGTGCTGGATCAGGCTGGTGTGTGGCACACACTTGGCTGTAGCTCACAGCTCTGACATTCTGACACAGCCTCACATGATTTAGGGCTTCGAGGACCCTGTCAGAGAAGGGGTATTTATGCCCAGAGGAGAGGAAGGGTGGTAGATGAGCAGGTTTCTAATGCATGGCTTACACTCCCAACCCCAATCCATTTGTATTTAGAGTCCCTGTGTGGAAATGTTCCAGTGAAGGCACCTTCTTTCCCCTGAGGGCAAATGCATGTGTTATAACAATGCTGGAATTAATCTGAGCAGCTAGAAGGTCACGAGGGAGGTCTTCACTTCAGAAAGGGAAATATGATTAAACTCCTCCTTGGACAAGTGCTTTGATTTCTTCAGAGGACCTGTGGGAGATCCCTGATGCCAAGATCCTTCAGAGGCCCCGATCGCAGTAATGTCACTTAGATGACAAGGCAACTTGAAAGTAACAATTGCTCCTTTGACCTGAGCCTTCAGCCACACATTCAGGACTTTGCAGACTTCTTTCTGCTTAGAAGAAATATGTGTGCAAGGCCAGTAGCTCTTTGAAGCAGACCTGTTATTATTTTCAGAGAACACAGGCCTATTTCCCTGAATACTGAAGGAATCAAACAAGTATTGTCTTTGCTCTCAGCTTCTGCCTCTTTATGCTGGCCTGCCGGGCTGTAAAGTGCTCTCATGTGTTTTCTCTCTCTCTCTCCAGCTTTTCTCAAGTCTGCATTACAGAGAGGTGAAGCTGTGGGTTCCCTCTCTCATTTGCCTGTAGGTTTAAAAACACATTGCCTACACACTAACATCCTTTGCCTCTGTTAACAAAGGTCAAGTGTGACCCTCGTGGCTTTGTTTTGGCAGGAAATGTGCTGATATGTTATTCCATCACCTTTCATCACTGATGGTGGTTATGCCCTCCAGTTTTAACCCAAAGCTGTTGTGAGAGTTATTACAAGAACTGCCCTGGACCACCAATTACAAACCTGTTGTAAATAAATCCCCAAACCGTGGAATTGAGGAAGTCCAGCATTCTGACCATGCCTCTTTTGCAGACTGACCATTTCCTTCAATGGGCAGGATTTTCTTCAAAGACATTCAGTTTCTTGCCACAGTTGTTTTCATTTGTTGACACCTAGACATTTACCAACATTTCATTATGAAAAAAACTGGAAAACCAGCTGGGTCATATCCCTCATGTTGAACCCCCTTATCTCTCGATTTTCAGAGCGTGAGAAAATGTACGTTTTGGGGTTTTTTCATGAAAAACCAAGGTTATTCACATTCTGATCTGACTTTGGTATAGTAATAAACACGGCTACTTGAGGCATTGCTGGATCACTGAAATGATTTTGGAGGCAAATATATTTTTATTAATATACGGGTGCTGGTTTGTGCAGTGTTTCTATGCTATATAGTGTTGTTAATACTCTTTGCCCAGCTTCACAGGCTGTAGCAGCATATTTTCCATGGTGGTGGTGGTGTAGTACGTTTTTTATTTCTAAATTCATGTTTGAAGGAAACACTGTAAAGAGGTGCTGCAGTTCATGGCAGGGCATAGACGGTTTTGTTAGAAAAAAAAAGAAGACTCTTTACACTTGCAGCTTCTGAGCTGTTGTACAGAAGTTTGTATCTGTGTTACAAAAATCCCCTCAACCCCATTTTTTAACTTATCCAATTTTATATGCAGCTGTGGTAGAAATCTGTTCTTTTTGATAAAAGAGAAAGAAGATGAACGTGTTTATGTCACTGCTGCCCTCTCAACAGGTTGTACCAGTCTATGGGACAGCTATTTATATGTTTTCATCAGAGGAAAATACTTAAAGAAGTTATGCTGTGGTAATCTCAGCTCACTTGCTTTCCTAGCTTTCTCCAAGGCAGCGGAGTTCTGGTGGGATTACAGCTTCATGTCCGCCTCCTGTGTATCTGGGATTTGGACAGACATCACGTGTTACAATATAACTCAGCACCCCCAGGCATCTAACGTTGAATGGACAAGACAGAATCCCAATTTGAAGGGGAAATGTTGACTTTTTGTTCAAGTGTTTAGGTAAGAAGTACCTGATTCAGCAATAAATGTGCTAACTCTTCTTTTTCCTTCGTGAGCACTTCAACTATTAATCACTCTGACCCCAGACTATCCTGAACAGTCTTTGCATGGCTGGTAGTGTAGAAGGAATAGATTTGGCATGGGTTGGTAGTTATTTTTTTTTTCATCAAGAAAATTCAATTTTTGCAGAGGTCTGCCTCTTTCCCAGACTGGACAAGTTCTGGGCAAACTCAAAAGCTGATGAAATTTACTTTGAACTAGGAGGTCTATTGGACCCCCATCTGATGAAACAAACTGAACAGCAGAACCACGGGTTGGCTGTAAACAGCTCAGAAATCTTTACACCTGCCAGAGGCACTTGGCTGGAAACGTCACTTTCCATTTTTTTTTCCAGTTCTCACCTAATTTCCACTGAAAACTCAGTGCAGTTGTACTTTAACTCATCTGTAGTGTTGAGATTGTGAAATTAATGAGAAATAGTGCATTCTGGATGCAAGAAAGTTGTGCATTAAAAAGTCTCACACTAGTGAGGTTTTAAGGTCTTTCTCCACCCTTTTTCTTCCCAGGAATTTCCTACCATGGCTCCTCTTCCTCAGGCTGCCAAGCAGCTGCCAAGGCTTGGACATGTCCAGTGCTCCTCTGAGAGGGCTGGTGTCTGTTTGGTCCTTCCAGCTTGGGGCTGTGCTCCCTCTGCTCTGCCCTTTTTTTCCCTCTGGACTTCCAGAGGTGGAGTTTTAGTGGTGACAGCTGTTTCTTCTGTAGCTCACCCATGCACAGGAAATGCAGGGAGCCAGATGCCAGTGTTTCCATGGGATTTAGTACGCACGTGAGGCGAAGATTTCCCTTTGTAGCTAGCAGAGTGGAAGAGTGAGGTAGGATTAGTATTCTTGACCTGGACTTGTGTAGAGATGGAATAATTCTTCATAAAATGTAAGGGATGGGGTTTAGTGGACAGCTGAGGGTATATCTTAATTAATCTCTTTGCCAATTAAAAGATGGAAGCTCTAATTAAGATGACCCCAAAGCAATTATTCAGACTTGTGTATTTACATTAATTGGACTACCAAAGCATTAAGAGTAAGATTATGACTTTGCAGATGGCACAAAGTCAATTTTCCGTCTTGAAGCACCTCACTACCTAAATTGTAATGTGGAGAGATGTCACAGTACATGCACCATTCCTACCACACCAGCTATTTTGTCTCCCAGTATTTCAGGTCCAAAATGTAATTGCGAGGAGGATGTTTGTGTTGAGGAAGAAGGCACAGCCTTCTTCCTGATGACGGGGAAGATTGATGTAGAAATATTTATTTGTGGTGTGAAGTGGAAGTCTTCTCCCAGGAGGCAACCGCTTCTTTTCACACCCACTTAAATATTCACCAACCTAATCAATTATGATATCCCTACTGATATTTAGCACATGCATTTGTGGTGTATTTTTTCCTAGAGCAAATTTCTTGGTCCAGATACAACTCAGGCATTTGCCTCCGTTGGAGCCTCTACCAAACTACTCTACTGTGGCTACGGAGTCAAGTTCATCCGTCACATTCCCAAAGTTCACTGACAAAAATAATCAGGACCAGGTATTTGCACATCAGCTTTTATCAGTGATTTTAAAACATTATGCTACTTTTATGTGGATGAATGTTTCTAAACTGTCAAATACTTCAAAATCTTTCAAAGTGTTTGGAGTTGGTGTCTGTAATTGAGAACGACGTGTGATGCAGCATAGGCAAACCATATGCTTTTAAACTGTTTTTACCTGTCAAATTTGTATTTTACCTGCTATAGCATTCTCAGTATTTTAGCAAAAAGACAGTCAAAACAATCTGTAACTGAATTATTGTGGGAATGGAAAAATATTGTAGATAATAAAATAAAATTTTCTACAGAGCCACCTGAGACAACACCGTCTGACATTCAAACAATTTTAAAGAGAATACATTATTGCTCTTGCAAAAGAAGTGGATAAAAATCAGGAAAGACTAGGAGTTCTGGATAGGTCCACCAGAATCTTTGCACTTGTGAATGCCCAGTTATGTCCAGGAAGGAAGCGGGGAAGGAATCACAGAAATATTTCCCCTTAAAAAAGTGCAATCTACCTTAGCTGCAGGCTCCACACAAATACTAATCTGCCTTTGCTTCACACACCTCTTAAAGTCTCTGCTATTTACATTTCTTCTGAAATTTTCATCAATTAATACAAAACCATGCCCATTTTTCATCTTCCAGTGACTCCAAACACTAACGTACATTCTCTTTTCTGTTTGTCCTCTGTCCTGACCTAAAAAGTTGGCTTGGAATAAGGTAAAATAAAAGCAGCTGGAGATTGGAGCAGACTTAGTGATTAATCTTTGTGTGGTTCACTATAAATTGTTCTGAAAACGAAAATGTAAATCTGTTCCCATTTAAAATGTCAAAATTGGACTACATTCAAGATAGTATTAGACGGGGGTGTTATATCAACAGCAGAGCAGGAGGAGAAGATACTGTTTTAGCTGGAAAGTGCCTGGGAGGATATGGACTGTAGTATCTTGTTTGACCCAAGTAGCAGAACCAATATTTAGTGCTTTTGGGATATTCTGATTCAACAGGGGGAAAAAAATGCTAGAACTGTTGCATTTCTGCTTATTTATTAAAAATAAACAAAATTCCACCCTTTTGAGCGGAGAATCCAGAGAGGCTGATTTTTCTGTTTACTGCTCCAAACTTTATGCAGCTGCCACATTAACTCAAAAACCTACTTCTTTAACCTGTTGTCAAGGTCAAACCCAGGTGTTGCTCAGGCTGTACAAAACGTCTGCTGCGTCACTCTGCCGTGTGATCAGCCTGTGATCCACCCAGACGCATTTGTGCATAACCTGCCTCAAAACACTGCAATAGCCTCAAAAAATCCTGAAACACAGAATATTGGATTTTTTTGTGATAACCTACAGTTGCCTTTGGCTGTGGAAAGGACCTTAAATGAAAATTAAACCCAAACATTTTGAAAGCTTCAATTCAACCTCTAGGCATAAAAAAAGCAAGAGCAAGAGGAGGAAATTTCCTGTGGAAGCCACTAAGTTATTTGCCAAAAAACAAAGCCATAATTAAATTTTCTTCTAAAACCTTAGATTGTCAGTTGGATATGAAATTCAGTCTGGATTCACTGAAGTGTGAAGAAAAGGGATTTTAGTACTGTTTTATCTGTATATTTCAACCAACTGTCTTTAACTGTGGCATCTCTTCTGACATCAT
Organism: Struthidea cinerea; assembly: GCA_013397865.1. NCBI lineage: Eukaryota > Metazoa > Chordata > Aves > Passeriformes > Corcoracidae > Struthidea > Struthidea cinerea. The sequence continues at coordinate 954,267 of VZTI01002191.1, read as the reverse complement.
AATGTGTGAACGTGTGCATAAATGTATATAAAAACTAGGCTTCTTATTGAGTCTAGACAGTGGATAAAAATTCTCTGCTGCCATGAAATTCTCAGTTTCATAATGGAAAATTCCACAAAGAGCTGGGATTTACTCTTCAGAAATATCCCACACTCTATTCAAAGACACTTAATCCATTTTCAGAGATAATTTTTCAGTTTTTTTTATTTTTCACTTTTCTAAGATACATTAATATCTTTGGTTTTTTCCTCCTCCCTCCTATTGTAAAGTTATGGTGCTGCATTCAACTTCCTACCCTCTTTTCCTGGGGTTGATGCTTCCACCCTGGGCATCTATGAGTAATGCCAAACAGAGAATTACCAGGGTTGCATAATACAGGGACAAGCTATTTCACAGCTGAATAGATCTAAGCTCTCCAGGCAAGAAGATAATAGAACTTATGGCTATGAAGTGACTGGGCTCCTCCTTGGGGGGCAAAAAAATCTGTCTTTACCCAAAGGTGAAACAAAATATAGCAAACCATGGCAGAATGCAATTGTATATATAATCTTCTCACGAAATTTTAACTGCTAGTGATGAAGGGAGGAGGGGAAGGAGAGGAAGACAGAAAGAGAGAGAGAGAGAATAAATTAGGTTTACTAGATCATATGTTATTTGATCTGCTATGGTGATCTTCTAAGAAGTGAAAAATCACATTTACAGTAATTCACTATAGAAAAGAATACTGCCTTTGTCTCATTGACAATTTAATTACCAAAATTAATGCACAAACACTCTAATTTTATACCCTGGAATACCTTAGATCACCTTGAAACCTGGTAAGCTCTACCAGTACCTTTTTTTACAGTCTTCATTCAAAGACTCTCAATGGCCTTATGAAAAAAGTACATTGGAACACTGCATCCTGCACAGGGAATCCTGTGGCTATAAAGCAAGAGCACAAAATATAATCACAGATAGGAGACCGAAAGTGAGTCAAGAGTGAGACAAAAGGCTTGGCACAACAGTGACTTCTATTCTAAAGAAGTTAGCAAGACACTGGGGGCAGGCATTGTCTTGGCTAGAGATATTTCCCTTAAACATAATTCTTTGAACGAGGGTAAGACAGCCCCAAGCCTGGCACTGCAGCCCCCTGGAAAGAACTTTCTTGTTCTTCACATCCCAGTGACCAGTACAAAGAGCCCTGCAACGTTCTGTCCCATCAAGCCAGCAATGGGGTCTGACCCAAACAGCTTACTTGCTCAGATGGCTTCTCACATTGTGGCATTTTCAGCTTTGAATGAAAACGAAAAGAAGGAAATATAGGACACCCTCCTTCCCCCCATCCCTTGCCCCCTAAGGGCTTGTTTTTAACGAGCAAAAAGCATTCACACTGACCTGTGTGTTCCACTCATAGCTAATCACAACAGGAACTACAGTGCATTTGTCGTTTTTCTTGGAGCTTGCAGTGCATAAGCATCATTTATACCCCTGGTCCTTCATACACCAGCTCTCAAACAGCCACTCACCACTGAGATATTCCATTAGTGTCATGCTGGCAATGGAATCTGTTTCTGGGTTTTGTAACTTGACTTTGAACCAGAGCCTCGTAGCTAGTCTTACTCTCAAGATTAGAGTTCGTCTTGCAGTCAGAAGGAGACGTGGATGGGATGCACTTCAGCACTTCCCTGCCTGTGCAGTTAAAGCTGCTGGCTCCCACCTGGCTGCTTTGGGCCAGAGTGAGGGGTGAAATCGGTGATGTAGCCAGACCCAGGGACAAGTTGTGGCTCGGTCAGTGTTTTCTTCTGCTCCTTGCTTGCCTAAGGAGTAATTCACACCTGCTTGTTAAATAGGTCCCTCCTTGTCATGGGTGCAAAGAAGGGATTCTCCAACTCTTTGCTCCCTCAGCCTGCCTCCTCTCTGAACCCATGTGTCTGATGGGCTCAGTGACACCAGGCCCGAGAAGCAGCCTAAGGAAAAGCAATTTATCTCCCATAAATACGCCTTTGTTCAGCCAAACAGGTAATAACAACACAAAATGAATGTCAAATGGCTGAAATAATCATTATTTGAATCTTTCTCTGTTCTAATTTGAGGATGAAGACACTCTTTTCAAATACTGAATTCAGAGAAGGGCAGGATTGATAGCTGTGCCCGCCCTAAAGCATTCTACTTCCATTTTGGGTCTCATCTGGCATTTTCAGAGACTTTAGTGAAGTGTTGAACTACTAATCTCAGATCAAAAGGGTCAGAGTCAAATCAGAATCCAGATTTCAGACTTATTGTGTAATTTTAAGAGTAGAAGAGGTTGCACTGTTCTGTGCATTCATTCTTAGAGAAGAATGATAATCTTATGTCTTTTGATTAATGCCCCAGTCATTTAACATTTACAAATCAGCATTGATCTCCATTCCCTTTGACCGCTGAGTCATACAGATTACATTTTTCGAACTTTGGTGTTTTTTTTTTTTTCATTTTCAGTAGAATCTTCTTTCTTTTCTTTCTCCCTGCCAGGAGTGGGGTAATTAGCAGCAAAGGGAATGACTGTGGAAGGCAGTGGCTGACTGTTCAGGCAGGGAGGATGCAGCTCCTATGGGAACAGGGAGAGCAGTGGGGCCGTGGGACTCTGGTGTAGACAGGAGAGATGAACCGTCTGCTGATAACAGGAGGGAGGAACAGATGCTCACTAAATCACTAAGTACTGTGCTGATGGCCTGAGTAAGATGCAACAATGTCTTTATCAACACTTTTCTTTTTTTACCATGCACCTGATTTGCTCTTATTCACACACCAGTAAAATGGAGCAGAAGGAAAAGCAGTAGCCCTACAGGCTTTCTTTAGCTGCATTGTTTCCGGAGGCTTTGTGTATATCCTGGTAAGCAGAGCGAGCTGCCTGCCATCAGGAACAGCTTCCTGAATAGGAGGCAACTCAGAAATCCTCAGTCATGTCAGATAACCTTCTGCAGGGAGCTTCACTGACCTTAGGCCAGAGGAAGGTATTATTCTAGGTTAATGTTAGCAGAATGTTGCCCAGAGTAAATCAGAAGGCAGTCTATCCTCATTAATAATTATGAGCAAAGACATATCTAGAGCTTGTGTCCAGTTTATCTCTCTGTCAATGACAGGTGTAGAGGGAGGTAAGCCAAGCTTCAGTACAGCATTCCTTTCGTGTTACTGCAGAGGAGCTGCCCTGGCTCGCCCACAGACTTACCTCCCTTCCCCTTCCCTTTCCCTGGACATGCCTACCAAAGTGGGAGTAAAAAACCATGAAACCCAAAATGCAGCACTGTATAACCTCTTTACATTACTGGAAATCGTTATACAGAATAAAAGCAAGGTTGAGTTGGGTCCAAATTAACTAGGAAAACATTGTCGAAACATATTCTGCAGTAATAAGGAGAGAGAAAGAAAAAAGGACTTTTTGTTAGTTCCCATTTATTTAATGATGATATGAACTCCAAGCTAGCTATTTTGTGTGTCAGAAAGTAATCGTGCATGACCAATTTTTGCTCTTGTAAGAATTTTACCGTGTGGTTACATTCTGTTTTAGATGATTTCAAGGAATACTTTTATCATGTGCAGGCCTTCAAAGGTTTGCTCACTTATTGAACAAGTAAGAGAAGAAGGGAACTTTGTTTATCTAAAGTAACCTTCCAAGGAAATCAAGATTCTATACAGGACATTTAAAGGCTGTGTAGGCCGTTTCAGTGACTATGATGGCATCCCATTATTCCCAGTAATCTGCTGAAGAGCTCCCACTCCCCTGAAAGGCACTTCTGCCTCACAGACCCTTCCATTATTATTATTTTTCAAAACAACTCGTGCAGTCAAGTGGAGATACAGCTGCTGCCTTTTACATACCCCAGAAAATGGGCTGGAGTGGCCCAGCCATGTTACATGGACTATCAAACAGGAAAGCATGAAAAGTCTGGTCTTAAGAGTGTTCTTGGGAATCATCCTCAGTTCAAACAGGCTAAGACCAAATAGGGATGGTTTCTAACAGTTTCTGTTGAATTATTATTGTTATTTTAATACATCTGTTGGACATCATATTTGGTCCTCAATTCTGAAAAGATGGTATATATGGGGAAAGGTGATATAACTTAAAATAAATGTAAACCATAAATTTCTATTTTCTCTTCACCAAAATTACTTGTATGTTTTGCAAACCACTAATAAAGGCTAAGAAATGGAGTTCATATGAAAATGTAAGAAAGGAATAAACTTTTTAATGGTAGGTTCTAATATTTTTTTTGTGGTTGTAAGTGGGGAGTAAAAGAACTGAGAAATTATAAAGGAAGGGGTGCTGTGGGTTTCCATGAGTCCTGCTGCTGGGTGCAGCACCAGCTCTTGCTTTTGCATTTTCTCTACCCACATCTCCTTGAGTCCTGAGGACTCTTCAGACTGCCATTAATTTGTTTTTAAACCAGGAGAACTGACTGCAATTTCTGTTTCAGCTCACCTTCAGCCTGTGCCAAGGAGAAACAGGAATAGAACAAATCCTTTCCATTCGAATATAAAATTCTTCACATACATAATATATATAAAGAAAATTGAACTGCTAACATACCAAAAACCTTGCTCTGTCGTCATATTCTCACACCTTGTACTGACTGACATCACATCTGACAAAAGCCAGTTAGTAAGAAAGGCTTTAGAAACCCCTCTGAACAGTAATCCTCACAAACCTTCAGTAAGAAGGTGCAAAATAAACCAAAACAGGGTTCAGGTGAACAGGGCACACACCACCAGTACATTTTTTTCATGTGGCTGTAGAAATCCTCTGGAGTTGGCCATCGGGGGATAGTTCTTTCAGCAATTTGGAGCATTTCTCAGGGGAAATACCATTCTGGCTTTTTACCTGTTTTTTTGCTGTAATGTTGGAACCCTGAATTCTGAGAATTTCATTCTTTCTACTCTAACAAGCAATGATCCTCAAAAGCACACTCCATTTGTTCTCAGGCCTTGGGAAAAACTTCCCAGACTGTGTGATAGTGCTGAGATTGTTGCTGTGTAAATAAAGTCATGTCACTGGGTGGAATATGTAAAGATTTAGAATTTAGGTTTATGGAATATAGTAACATCTATATGTGGCAAGATGGAGGATTTTGGGTGTGAATTTGTACTTCTTTCTTCTTTCTTCTTCACCAACCTGAGTTTTCTGGTATTGGTTCAAGAAATCCGCACTGCAGGTCAGGTATAGATAGTCATTGGATTTTAAGTAAAAACATGTTACTTTGCAATCTGCAATTGGGCAGATTAGAGTATAAAAGACCTTAAAAGTAGAACTTGGGGGCCATATTCTGCCATTCTTCCACCATGTTAACTCAGAAAGCAGTCTCTGTGCAGCTGTGTTATAATTAAAAAATAATAACATAAGTCCGAAGAGAACTTCACATCTCCCGCTTTCTAATTCAAACTCTGAGGAAAACAGACTCATGGAAAAACAAAAAATTAAAGAAGAACAAAAAAAACCTGAGAATGTAAGACCCAAGAACTTGCTCTGAGGTGTTTCCTTTCCCACAGGCAAATGGAAAGTTAATATTTTACATGAAGATGAGCACAGTTCTCTGAAGCAGCTTAATGTATTTTTTTACAATTTAAATGTCATTGCATTACCAGCACAATGGGTCAAATTTGCCCAAGGGTATTTATGTTGACAAAATGATAGGAGAGCTACGACAGGCTCAGAACAAAGTAAATATGCTGAACGTATTTACCTTGGGAATGGCTTCTCCAGAGGAGCTAAACACAGCTCAGAGCCTCCTTCAACATTTTAATGTGCAATGGAGGTAAGCAAGTGGTGAAGTCAGATATGAATAGAATGACACACATTTAATGTGGGGACAGTGACAAGCGAAATTTACAGAATCTGAGCCTGGCTGACTACACGAGTAACATTCTTTCCCATTGTGGTCCATGCCTGCCTAGCTGCATTTCTTTACCTTTTATATTTGCATCCAGTCCAATCCAGGGGCAGCAAGTGAATGAGAAGACACCAAGAAAGCACACAGAGGATAGTGAAAATACAAAGGACTAGCACATATTATTTTCTACCCTCCAAGAACCATACCTTAGAAACCCCTGAGGCTTTCTGGAGTGAAGAGGGGTACGTAGGTGGTGACAAGGAGTTTCAAGGCCATCACTGCCATGGAAAATGGGGGTGATCTCTTGGCCCTTTGGGTGCTTAATGACTGGGAGATATGAGAAAGGCTCAGATCAGTCCCCTTGGGCCTCGTGGGTTTAATATGGTGATTCTAGACCCGTGTAACCAAGAGGAACAAGACTTGGTGTAACGCAGGCTGGCCGAATCTGGACATAGCTCTTCTTTAGTATCTAAGACACGTTGTTTTCTTCAGCTGTCAAGCGACAGCTTTTGTCTCTGCAGCTGGTAGAGTAAATCGGCCTTCAACCTCACTCAACACACTCAAACCTGCACACTGTCCAGGTGAGAAAAGGGTGAAACAAGTAGCTGCTGCTTGCTCTGCTTTCTTGTTAGAACATAACAGATGTGCTGGGGAGCTGGATCATCAACTGCCTCATGATACGTGCTGCGGTCAGGCAAAACAGCCATAAAATGCCATCTCGTTCAACTGGGACAGTGTAAGCTGTACATTCACACACCTTGCTGAAGGTATGTGAATATGCAAGGTGCTACGCGGGAACAAATTCTTCCTGAAATCTTTAATCTGCGCACTTATACTATTTAGGGTATATAAAAGGCAAATTAGATCTGGGTGGAGACTGAAATTAACCATCTCCCCAAATTCTGATTTCTCTTTGACTGGTTCTTTCTAATCTACCCCCTGCAAGAGGATAGTACTTAATTATGACTTTAAAGCCTGACTTTTTCAGTAGGGTTTTGTGTTTTAAATGAGAATTTATTTCATGTCAGGGAACTCCACAGCAAAGAAAGTGCAAAAACTGGTTTTGGGCTGAAAGAACATGGATTTAAAACAACTATTGCACCTTTTTCCTCAGTAATGTAATTGTATAAATGTGGATTTGTAGAAACATACAATTGAGGTGTGGAGATGGGAAAGACAATGTTTATCTTTACAAATGTATGTGTTCTTTAGAAACTGCAGTAAGTGCTACACTTCGTTTGTCTGAAGGTAAGATTCACTCCTTAGTATTCTATTTGTATTTTGAAGTCTGGAGAGAAGGAAGTGCTGTGTTAGTACACTGGTATTTAAAAGCTGTTTTACAACCAGCTTGTCATTCAACCGACACTTTTAAATACAAAAAATCAATTAAAACTTTTTAATTTTAATTTTATAATTTATAACCAGATGGAGATGCAGGGGAGGAAGATTAAAATTTCTGGGCTGGACAATGAAATGTCTGAGGAGCTCTTGACATTTGTGGGCAAGGGCCATTTCTGTGCATTGTTCCAGATGCTGGTGATTTCATGGCAGCCACAGTCCTGCCCCCGTGGCCTCGTGAGTGGTCCTGGTCTAGCAGCCAGACAGTGGGGGGAGCATCCAGCCTCTCCCACACAAACTGCCCAGATAATGAGGGTAAGGTGTTCTGTTTGTCTAAATCAGTTCTTGCTCTGTGGCAGTGGGAATACAGCTGCTCAGCCACAGAGGAGCTGCGAGGCAGCAGAGGATCTCAGAGGACTGTCTATGTACTTAACTAGATGAATAGTGAGTCAGTGGGGCATGGGAAAACAGCTGTCACATTTATCTTCCTCACACTAGCAACTGAGAGTCATTACCAGGATCTAATACACCAAAGGATGCTTTGAACGGAGATCATCCTCATTTATTTGTCTACACATTCTTCCAATGTTGCTTTGTGGTGTAAGTTACTGGCACAGAAGGAAGAGTTTGGGCTAAAATTATTTTAGGGACTATTTAAGTGTGGGAGATTAAAGCTGATCTGTTCTTTTCCAGTATCCTCTTTCTCATTGTACCGTGGGGAACCTGTTTTTGTGAGCCAATCATCATTTTTCTTAAACATATAGAGAAATTATAAAGGATAATTAGATCTCAGGGGCACCTTAATTGTCCCAATTACTCGGCCAGTTTTGACAGCCAGATCTGATGAAGAGAGATCTGTAGGCATAAGACAACATTTCTTGTAGTACTTGGGCAATACGCATGGTGCAGCTATAACAATCAAAGTAGCTGTGTTTAAAAAGGTACTATATGCAAAATAAAACTGGACTAGAAAAAGAGCTTTGGTGAATTATAAGAAATTCTTTACCGAGTCAGCCCTCTGCATGAGATATACAGCATTAGCACTAAATCAATTATAATTAAGTTGCACGTAGCTAAAATTGGCAAATTCAATTTCCGCGACGTTTCATTATGGCTTAGCTGCTGTAATGATAGATGGAATTACGACACCTTCTACAAGACCTTCCAGGTGTAGTCATTATCAAACATAATTTTACTTTTTACCTCTTTTTTTTTTGTAAATTAAACAAAATATAATTGTCCTGCATCAATGATGAGGTTACTTGCTCTGGTGCAACAGGAAATATAAAATCCCTGACATCACATTGAGGTGCACAGGTGCTAAGGAGCCATTTCAGGTTTTTTTAGGCATTATGGGCATTTTTTGGTATTAAAGGATGAAAGCCAAATATTTGAACTCATAGGGATAATGCTAGTTTGAATAAAAAAAAATTTAAAAATAGATGAAAGTGCAGACACTTCCACTCTCTGTAACTTCTAAAAATGAAACAATGATCGTCTTCTGTTGGAAGGCTTTGGTGTTAGTATGATTTCAAGAACAAGGTTAATGTTGAGCGCACGCTTATACCCTAACTTGTAGAGGTGCTTTCTTGAGCAGAGATCATGGAAAAGGGTATAAATATAAACAGACACCTTCCTCTTATTCTGTCTCAAATTCCATTACACCCATAACAAGGTTTTAACATCTTGTCCAAACGAGCAAAATGTTATTCTCATCATTAAACTGGCAGTTGCACAAAGGCAGCTGGATCAGATACAAAACCAAAGCTCTTTCACAAGGTTATTCCTTGGGGTAATCATGGAGCAGGCAACCATAAATTAAAGCAAAACTTTACTCCCTGCTTTCTAAATCTCCAAATAAGTTTTTTTAAAAAAAATCACCTTTTAACAAGAAAGGTAGAGGAGAAGCTAGTAAAAATATCTATGTGTAAAATGCAAATATTTCATATAGCCCTGTAAGATAGAAGAACTCAGGTTTTTCAGCTCAGGGTTTTCAGTAAAAAAATAGCAAGAAAAAACCCCAACCAGGTTATATTTGATAAAAATAAGGAGTGGTTTTCAGAGCCTCTGAAGCCATGAGGGACATATCTATGCCCTCATTGGAATGCAGCACAAGACACATCTCCATGATGAATGCCAGCACCAGGCATAATCCACAGCTCCTGTTCCCAACAAAAATTTATTCATCGTGTGAACTAAACATGGTGATACAGTCAAAAGCTCGGTACTGAGCCAGTCTTGCCCATGCACATATCATCTGTCCTACTGAGACCCACCGGCAGTTTGGCTCCCGAAGAAAAGAGCATCTTCATGCTAAACCTTATATTACTATAAGCCACTCTAGACAACCAGTGAGGGGCCTGTCCAACCCTTTTTTATCAAATCTGTTTTACTAGAAAACAAAAGTTATTAAAAGCAAGAAACATAACAATCAGCTCCAAGGTTCAGCTCACCTCTGTTTACTGCTCTGATTGCAGAGATTAGCCTCTATTTCCTACAAAGAGACTAAAAATCAAAGCTAAATCACATTTTCATTGGATAAATCATTTACAAGTAGTTTGAGATTTTGGTGTTAAAGCTTCATCATGACTAAAAAAGCTCTTCTCTCATTTCAAGTGTATTCAAGTGGAAATTATGTGTAAACGGCCCTATCACCTAGAAATTCCAGACCATTGGAAACTCTCACAAACAGATGTAAAACTTGTTATCAGCGAGAGAGTTGTGCATTGAACATAGTCCCTAGGGAGGATGACATATTTAATAATTTCTTTGGACTCAGGTTACATGGCTACTACATAGGAGACTGCCCCACAAAAAAAAAAAAAAAATTACACAGCCAAAGTAATTAGTAAATGCAAAGATGTCAAATAATCTTGTCAAATAATATGGACAAATAATCTAATCCTGCATGCTCGATATGGCTAAACCCCACTGTGTGTACATCACACACCAGCAGGATGAACGGACTGGAAAATTCATAGGCAAAGCTTGAGAGCCACAATTCATAGAATCATAGACTATGAGGTAGGAAGGGGACCTCACTCAGTTCATCTATTTGTGACACATCTAAGTGTTGAGAGCCAAAAGTTAGTCATTATTTTGCAAATAAAAAGAAAATCGTGTCCTCATGCCTACAAGGTTCAAGCACCTTTCCTAGTTTTTGCTAACTTAGCTTTATTTTCAATTCTGTTGTTACCTAGAAGTGCAAACAATACATTCTGCCCAAAAACAACTTGCAGTCACTTAGTAGCATTAATCGTATTTCCTGAGTGACATTAGGATTCATATCCATCATACTTTTGGTGGAGGACAACAGATCAAAGGGAGAACATATTTGCTTGTGCCAGGGCACAAATCCATCCATTTTAACTTTTTACCCAAGACTGAAACCTGCAGTGTTTAAATCCTGTAGATGTCAGCCAAGCATACATCTTTTAGAGGATGAAATAGTAGTGCCCAGACACTAATTCTGCTCTCCTAGTTGCTCAGTTTGCTTCCTTCTTGGCATGTTAAAATCTCCAACTACAATATTTTTTTCCAGCATAAAAAAAATTCCTTCCAACGAATATAAATAACAAGTGCCCCTGGACTCCACCACAGCAGTGAACGCAGTAGAAAGTATCTGGACTCCTGCTTATCCATTTGTACCCTTCTCACCAACACCCTGTGCCATCAGGAGTGATTCACGGAGCTCTGCAGAGCTCACTCTGGCACCTCCCTGAGTGTTTCCACTTCAAGCACGTTTGGCTGTAGCTGACACTGCCAGCCATGGATGGCTGCTGCAGGAAGCCCACTGGAAATGGGCAGTTCGTGCTAACGAGCTCAGTGCTGCCGTCCCTCGGGGGAGCTGTGAGTCTGATTTAAGTCTGCTGAACATTTCAGAGACAGAACAGCACACGTGTCCCAGCCTCAAGTGCTCAGCTACCCCGGGCCATCAGTTTTCTAATTCACATTAGTTACCACTTCATGACAGTGACGTTTTAAGTATCGATTCCCGCACACAGATAGTATTTAATTTTTGGTGGTGCCCAGGACGTCTCAGATAGTAGGTGGCATAATTTACTTCTCTATCAAATTGATGAGAATGTTGCTGCTTTCACTGGTATGTAGTAGAGTACAATTGATCAAGTATCCCTATTAAATTCTGCCAACAGGATTGAAAATCCCAAAGATAATTTCACTGTAATGCTTGCCTTGCACTGGCAAAGTACACACGGAAATTTGATAGCCTACCTGATTTTTAATCACCACGAGCAAAATTAATCCATCTCCAGGGAACCTAAAAGAAATTTGTTAGCCAGTCAAGTTAAAAAAGGATTTAAAGAGGGCTGATCAATAAGGTTGCATTTCACCCCAGGCTGCTGTGATTTCATGTATACCTGTAGAAGTCAAATAAGCCATACAAATGTCAAATTGCTAGTTTTTAGTATATACTTCAACATGTGCTGTGGATGTCTGAATAGATTATTGAAGGTAAATGATGCTGAGTCCAGGAAAAAAACCCTGCTATTAAAATAAGGACAGTTTATTGAGCAAAACTTATGTGTTGCCGTTGTTAAATATATCTTTTTGTCTCCAACCTTTCTATATAATCTGCTTCATATATTAACTCTATTTTAACTGTACTTTTCCTACCCCTTCCTCTTAGTTTCCTTTTCCCTACTCACCCATCCCCTCAGAGAGCAATGAAGATAAGATACGCTTTTTACTCTAGATTACACGTGGCAGTAGTGCACATATGCTGATCATGGTGCAATCTCACAGCAATCCAAGCTCAGCCTGCTTAAAAATGTCCCACTTTGCTGTTGAGTCTGCATGTCTGAGCAAGAACAAATGACACACACTTGCAAGGACTATTTTTGTCTTCAGCCAGTTCGTATGGATTTTTCTAAGAGAGTAGGAGTAAGGTGACCTCCCATTGTCCTGAGGACAGATTATATTCATGTAATACACAGGCAGGCAAAGAAATGTGGCAGAAAAAAACAACTAAGTAGGTGGAGGACAGCCTAGCAAGGAAAAGAACAAAGGAAAACTTCTGAGAAGGCCAGAGCCTCCTCCCAGATTGGAAACTGTAGGAACAATAGGAGCAGTTTCCTCTCTCCCAGGAATTAGAAAAATGAGGACTTGCTCCCATTTCTAAGGCTCTCCACAAATAAAAATTTATAGCTTATCTTAATAAGACTTTAGAAATAATTTCTTAGGTTTTTATTCAGTAGAATCTGAATTAAACACAAGAATCTACAACATGAGAGCAGATAGGACAGGTAAAACTACTTACTTGCAAAAACTCTGGCAAATAAATGTCAGTATTTTGGAAAATTTACCTTTTAAGCATCAACTCTATCATTGTTACCACTATTAATTCTTTCTCTGAAGACAGGTATGGGTATTGGGTTCTTCCTGCTAGACACTGGATGAACATATACCAAAGAAAGCTTGTTTCAGACTTTATCCTGTAAGAGAGATAATATCTCCTGAGAGAAAATAGATAAATACAGTGCAGAAAGCAGAAAAACATACCAAGGGCAGGCTAAAAATTATCAGCCAGAAATATTCTCAGAGGAAATTTAAGTTTTTGAAAAACTATTTTTTTAAATGAACAGTACATTTTTTATTGGAAAACAATTGCATTTGAAATTGCCCTAAAATAAAAGGGGCAAGAAGCAGGCTTAGCTCCATCTTCCCAGAAGCATTACCTAAAAGTAAACAAAACCTACCATCCTTTTGTCAGTCTTTTGATAAATTTATCATCAGAATATTTCTAGGAGATGGATCAGAAAAAACTTGTGTGGGACCAGTAAGGTTTTGGGAGTCGTTTCCCCGCTTATGAGTCAACTTGTGCAAATATAGCTGTGTGAAAATTGAACAACTTAGATCACTGATAAAACAATGCTGTGAAACAAATTGATTTTAAACAAATGAGTCAGCTCAGAGAATCACAGGATGGCCTGCTGTGAGAAGGCCCTTCTGGAGACCATCTAGTCCCACCCCAGCTCGGAGCCAGGAGCAGCTAGAACAAGCTTCTTGGGAGCATGACCTGTTTAAATTTTTAATGTCTCCAAGAATGGAGACTGCACAGCTGCTCTGGGCACCTTGTTCCAGCGTGTGAGTATCCTCACAGTGAGGAAGTGCTTTCTTATATTCAGATGGAACCTCCTGTATTTCAGTTTGTGTCCATTGCCTCTTGTCCTCTCACTGTGCAACACTGAAGGTCTGCTTCCACCTTCTTTTCTCCATCCATCAGTTATTCTTACACAAGGACAAGATCTCTGTGACTGTCCTTCTCTGCAGGCTGAACAGTCCCTGCTCTCTCAGCCTCTTCTTCTATGACAGCTGCTCCAATCCCTTAATCATCTTAAAGACTCTTTTATACTCTGTGATATCCACTGTTAAATTTAAAATCAATCCATTTTCTCCATCATGTTTATCAGGTTTTTAAAGTTCATTTATTCCCAAGAGTGAATAAAGGCTGTCCCTACTGTCACTGCCTAAAAAAAATGGAGAAAGGACATTTCCCTCCCTTTAACAGCAATCAAATTTAGACTGCACCTTTGTAGTATTTTGGGGATATTATATGTGACTGAGCTGCTATCTTAGAGTGATTGCTCATGGTATGTTTGATCATATGAAGGTGTTGTCTTTTCCTTTTCTAAGTAGATAGTCTTAGAACATGAATCCCATTGAGCATAGCGGTGGACTGAAAACTATGCAACCAATTAGGCAAAAAATATTGAAGGAAAAGAATTCATTAATAAGTCTCTTGAGATTTAATGCCCATATGGGCCTGTAGACTTCTTTCAGAATAAATACTTTGATGAGCTGGTCATGTCTGTTCTTTACTTTAATGTCTTTATATTTAATCTTATCATTGAAATTCAGTTGTTTTCTCCCGGGTTTGCAGGAGTTCTGATACCCTGAAAATTACACAATCCCCTGGGAACTTTCTTTACTTATACTTTTACATATGGATAGCTTCAGGGAGGATGTCTTTCCTTCTAAGTGATTACCTTAAGTTTTGAGATCTATTCATTCAGCTGGGCACACCTTTTGGTCTCTCCCTCAGGAGTATTATTGCTGTTTATCTGTCTTTATCTGCCTTTTGATCTTCACATGAGCAGAGAAAGCTACTCCAGAAATGCCTTTGTTCCCTAGATTTGGGCAGTAGACCCCTGGTGACTGGGCAGGGTTAGACAAATGTCTTTGCCTTCTGTTTTAACAAAGCATTTTACTGTGGGCAGTGTCCTATCACAGGAGCAGTTCTCGTCACAGATTAGAAATCCAGCGTGGGGAATGTAGCTCAACCAGAGAAAAAACCCTGTGCCATGTCTGCCCCAGCAGAGCTTCTGGTACCAGAATGAGGAAAGAAAATACAGACAGATATAGACTGAGCACAGGAGGCATCTGTGACTTCTCATGGTGGAAGTTGGCAAACAAAAAGGAGAGAACTACAGGTCTGTCAGCCTGACCTCGGTGCCAGGGAAGATCATGGAGCAGATTAGGACAAGCAGGGGTCAGGCCCAGCCAACACAGGTTTACAAAAGGCAGGGCCTGCTTGACTGTAGGTGCTAAAAAGCTAGAAGCAGAGAAATTCTTCAGCCTTTTCTCAAAATTCTGTGAGCAGACTCTCTTTCCTAAGTAAACTATTTTAAACAAGGTCACAGTTTCATAAACTTCTTGCACCTGCAGGCTGTTTTGCAAGATTGTTATGGCTT
>VZTI01002191.1:913855-939303 GCA_013397865.1 Struthidea cinerea | reverse complement strand
TAAAGAAAAGCTTCGGCTTCCACTTGTCCCTGAGCCTGGACTCTGTGTCGTTTTCTTTATGTGCCTAGGACGTAACAGCGACACTTGACCAGCCTGATCTCCTTCTGTGACAAGGGGATCCACTTAGTGGAAGAGGGAAAGGCTGTGGATACGTCTGTGTGGACTTTAGTAAAGCTGTTTCCACAACTTTCTGCTGAAGAAACTGGCTTGCATGGGTGCACTGTTCAATGGGTAAAAGGCTGTCTGGATGGCCAAACCCAGAGAGATTCTTCCCTGAAATATCTGTGTTATGCCAAAGCAATAGATTAGACAGAAATTACTCAGTAACTCATATTCTGTCTCATCAGACATAATGCAGAAAGATGAAAGGAATTGAACTGCAGGTTGCAAAACAGAAGTGATAAAAATAAAAAAATAATAGAAAAACCACTACATGCAAATTAGATGTAAATTCTCTGATGATACATTAGATCTTTCTCTCACCAGTCACTGTTCTGCTTTCTTGCAGATTAGGAAAAAATACATGCCCATGTAATAAAGGTCAGCCTTTTCCAATTAAATAAAAACCTTAATTTTAAAAATGTTTATTTTCTGATTGTCTCTTTGCTGTGTTCTATGCAAGGGCAAATGTTTTTGTCTGTCTTGCTTCTAAGTCTTTTTTTTTCTCTTGCCTTGGAGACAAATGAGAATAACATCCACGAAAGTCAACACAACCTGATACAAAATTTTTGTGGTAATAAAAGAACAGGTGACATTTCAGGCTGGCATTTTAGGCTAACATTTTAGTGATGTTTATGAAAATTTTAGCTTAAGAATATGTTGAACAAAGATTTTGCAGAATTGGGCCCGAGTCTGAGAGTGTTTATACTGGATTTAGCCAAGTATATCTTACTTTAGTTTCTAGAGTAAGTCATCAGAGATGAGTTCCTGGACGGTATTTCTCAGACTGTGTTTCACAGTTGTTTAGTGGTCATAAACGAGTCACAAAAATCCCACTGCCTCAGACTCACTGGGAACAGCTCTGTCCTCCAACACTGGCCTCAGTAATTTTAACTAGTTCTCCTCCCAGATGAGAGCTCTCCTGCCCCAGATGAGCAGAGCTGCTGCCGGGAATAAAAAGCACAGGTGCTGCAGGGATTATGAGAGTGGGAAGAAGAGAGAGGAAAAGAGACTTATGATGAGAGGCTGGAGCCCTGCTCACAGAAGTTCAAGAAATACTGTTGCAAAGAAACGAAAATCCTTTAGTTTTTGTTACATTAGTGCAAGCATTAATTGAAAATGTCCCAGACAGCAGCTATCATACTGCAAGAAAGCAGAACAATACTGGGACCCGAGGCCAGAAATGACACAGAACACTGTCTTGCATCACCCTCTATCCATTCAGCCACTGCACTGGACCACCGTGGAACAAACCTGGCCACCCTACTTCAGCTATAGAAAATACTGCTGTGGTGGTTTAACCACACAGCTGCTCACTGATTCTCCTCCCTATGGGGTGAGGGAGAGAATCAGAAACGTAAAAGTGAGAAAACCTGTCGGTTGAGATGAGAAGGGTTTAATAATTGAAATAAAATATAGTAATAATTAACAATATTTGTTAATAAAAATGAAAATTGTAATTAAATGGAAACATTTTTGAAAGGGAGAGAAATAAAACCCAACAAGCGATGTGCATTGCAATTGCTCATCACCAATGAACTTCTTTTCAGAATCAGAGCTCAGGAAAATGCTGAGGATAACTATAAAGAGAATATATGAATAATCTTTTATAGTCAGCTGTATTTTTCTTTTTCTTTCTACAGTATTTCAAAAGTGACTCTCTGTAGGCTCCAGATACCAGAAGCCTGCAGAGAAAGGAATCCCAATGCCACCCCCACCCTCTCTAATCTACTTTTATTACAATTAAAGTATAAAGCACACAATTTAATCTTCCACAAAAGCCTCTATTGTTTTACATTTACTTCTATTTTTATTCTGAAATTGCAGAGACGTTGTTTTCTCATTTATCATCAGAGATGTTGTTGAAATGTGGGAAGTGACACGACAGGGAAAATGTATGAAGGAGCAAAAACCCAGTCATTTGGCTGGCTCATGTTAGTGACTATAATCTGATATTCTTCCTGCAATAGATATGTGGAAGAGAGGGCACAATTTAGAAAAGTATTAAATATCCTGCTCTATGCTGCCTACAAAATATTTGTTGACAATTATGGTGAAAGAAATTATAGCCATGGAGAGGTGCCATTAGATAATTGCAATCATTTCCGTTAGCATGTTATAAACAGAGTGTTTCAACCTTCAATTTTAGAATAATTTAAATTAGAATATAAAAATATTTCAATTACAAACTGGGTAAAAAAAAAATCTCAAAAACAATGAATGGAAACTTCCATCTGTTTTTGAGAAAAGTATTTATGGAGGGAACCCTTACAAAGGATTGTTTCCATAGTTTTTTGGATCAGACACTGAACTGAAAATTTAATAAATAATACAATATTGTTCTTTAACTATAAGCACTGTGTTGTAACATTGAAGTTGTTACTATTTCTCATGCCTTATGTAACTAGCATTCATTTCAGACAGTGATTTTCATCTGTGTGTTTTCAGAAGAATGGATACCTGACCCCTGCCCATACCTAGTATGATTACATTACAGAAATAATTAATTTAATAGGAATAAAAGTCTTGAGTTCCTAGCTGCTGTTCAAATGTTTTTGAAAAGATTCTCTGAGGAATCAGAGAGGAAACTGCAGGAGGAAATATTTACCTGCTCAAATGGCCAATTCCAAACAACAAACCACTCCCTCTTGCACATTTTATATAAAAGAGGAGCTAAAAAATAATGCTGAGAGTCTGCACCACAGCATGTTCATGTCTGTTAGTACCTGTCAAAATGACTCCTTCCAAATTAAGAAATTAATAGGTGCAAGATCCACTCTCTGCACTCTGTTGGTGTTACAGCATTCCCAGTCCCACCTCACAGTTTGTTTGTTTTGTGAAACATAGGAACTTTTTAATTTTTCTTCTCTCAGACAGAAGAGAGGAATTTATGAGGATTATTACAGTAACAAGATAAGAGATCCTCAGAAGGGAATTTTCTTTCTCAGATGTATAAATATTACAGCGTGATTGAGGTTAGAAATTAGGGTCATCTTGTCCAATCCCCTATTTACAATAGGTGAAAATATCTCTGTTGTTTTTAAAGGAAACAGATTCTTTCTGTGCTCTGATTTAAGATGCCATGAAAGTTCATATATTGTCAGATTTATATTCAGGAGACAAAAAAAACTTTTAAACCTAGGCACAGAACTTGGGTCTTCAGAGACTCAATTCAAAGTTCCTAATTATCTCTTTTACCTATATATCCACTTTCTGCATATTACCATGGAATAGAAATTGGCCAGGAGGGAGAAGGCTGCTGATAAAGAACAGAAAATTCAAAGATATATGCTGAGATACCAACTGACAACCAGGCAAAAGGTGAAAACACAGAATGGAGAAGGATGCAGGGAAGGGCACAGAGCAGCCTGGGCTTGTGGTCGTGCATGAAGGGATGCAGTGCCATGAGGATTCCTGGGCTGATGAAACCAAGGTGCAGAGTAGGCAGACCAGGACCAGTGGCTGCTTCTAGAAGGTGGCATTTGTGTACAAACAGCTCTCAAACCCGTGCTGATTTGCACATGTGCACTTGTCCACTGATCCATGGTTTGGGATGTGCTCTCTCACACCTCAGTGGTCTGTTTTCCCTTTCTGTTTGACAGACTTTATGTTTGCCTTTGAAAAAGTATTTTTGCCCCTCAGTGAGACAGAAGCAAAGAGGGAGGGTTTGAAACAGGCTATCTGCATTACCATGGCAATCTCCTCGGGAGATAGCATGGAGGTTCAGCCAGCAGGGCTTTGTCGTGCAGCCAAGCCACTTTTCAAACAGCTTGTCCAGACCCAGAAGCTTTTCCAGCAGTCTGCATGCTGCAGAAGGCCACAGGATTATTCTGCTAGAGAGAGGGAACCCTGCCCAGCCAGGACTCTGTCACTTTATTAAGGAAGAGTTTGTGAGGAAGCTGTGTGAATTAATCAGGGAGGCAGACAGCAACTTGACTAAATCACTGAGGAAGAGTCCTGCAGCAGTAATGAGTTATTGTGTCCCCTGCCTAGGGGGAAAGGAACATGTGTCAGGAGCTCTGCTGACTGTAGAAAATGACCTGGACAAATTACTTGGGGATTTTTCACAGAATAGGGAAAAAAAGTGTGTGTGACTCCCTTTCCCCAGGGAACCATTGTCACTTAACAGCTCCTGGGTGTTTGTTTCCTCCTCAGCTGAAAATCCAAGGATAAACCCAGGATATTTCAACTGCTTCTATCCTTTACACAGAGAGCAACAAGATTAGGCAAAAAGGAATATATTCCCTTTTAAAAATCGCACCTTTGACAGAGAAAACTGATTTGGAATTGTGAAAAGTTCAAGCTGTTTTATTCTGCAAGTGTCAGACCTATGCTGCCAGTGGAGCTTGCACAAAGCCTGCCTGGAGACCCAGCCACATAACAGGACAAACAGGAGGATGGATTTACTCAAGCTCAGGTACTGAATGGTTATTGATGGGGAATCTATGCCAGAGCATACATCAACATATGTACCATATCCTCACACAGCAGTTCACCCCACACCCTAACATGCAGGAAGGCTACAGTTAGATATTTAGAAGTCTAATAATCACAAAAGCCTGCAAGAAAACCTTATAAAAGAGACATCAGCAGAAATAATTAGGAAATTTGAGTCTAAATCTTTAGAGGATTTGCCTAATTACTTTCACTTTTGTAAATACAAGTATTCTAATTTTTAGGTACCTCAATACTTATAGGAGTTGGGCTCAAGATAATTAGCACTGTCCTGACTACTCCAGAAGAGTAAAACTGGGAGTGAGGAGGGACAAGGACTGTCGCCACAGAAGCCACATTCATATGACACATATTCATTTTCACACTCACACAGTGACCAAGCCTCCTCACCTTTCACTGAGGCTACATCTGTCAGTGCTGTGAAGCATGAGGTGCATTGCCAGAGGTGTCACCACTTTATGGGGGTGAAAAACACAGGGGAAAATTGTATGACCTGTAGTAAAATGAGAAGTCTCACTTTGCAAAAAGAGGTTCTATACAAACATGGATAAAAATCGTTCAGTTTCTCATCTGCCGCCTCTGAGTTTTTACAAAGAAGAGACTGTTATAAGACTTCTCCCTAAAATAAACAGGATACAGATTGTGATCTCTGACACAAACATCTAAATCTGCATTTGATGAGAACAAAATACTCTGGGGAGAAAAAAAGATCTGTTTCGAAAGATGCTCAAGAGTATTTGCTTCTTCATTGTTCCACAGAATCTCAGATTTATCTTCAATTATCACACAACTACCAGCGGCTCTAAGGGTGAATCATTGTGTCTATAAAACCTAAGAAATTTGAGAATACTGCTGCATTCTCTATTCATCAGATATGGGGAGGGAGAGCTATAGCTTTAACCTACATCAGGGAGAACCGAAGTTTTATTTTTGTTTTGTTACAGATGTCACCACATAAGCAACTCCAGAGGAGAAACTTGCAGTAATCTTCCTAAGAGAATTAGAAAGTTTATGAAAACTGCAATCTTATGCTTCTTTATCAGTGATATAGTTTGAGTGTAGGGCTTTGGGGTTTTTTAAATCTTCGGTGATCTGATATTTCTTCCTTGTTTTTCTGGTCTGCAAAATGTTCCTCACAACATCTCTGAGTATGTTCCTGTGAAGGAGATGGTTTTAACCCTCTCTGGCAAACGTGCCACTGAGACACGGTGGGAATTGCCTGTGTTTCACAGCGACTGCCCAGAAGGCTTGGTCTGTTGAGGGCTAAAAGGACAATCCGTGGCAAGGAGTGGGGTTTGCCTGCTCTATTTCCTTCTAAAATTCACGTGGGGGTATAACCAGACCCAGGCAAACACCTGGGACAGCATAAAGCACTTCCAGTGGCTATTTCTACAAGAAGAGGACTGCAATTAGCAAGGCTGTTTTAATCTCCCAGGCTCTGGTTCAAGCCCGTGGTCCATAAGGCATCCAGCTGTGTTCCCAAGATAATCCGTATTTCACACTGAATGTAGCACACTAGTTCATCGAGCTGAATTAGGTCCTGCCACATGCTCTGGTGCTTTAACTTCCTTCAAACCTTGCTCTGTGCTAGCTGACTCATTCCAGCACACAGTTGAAGCTAAAGGATGTAGTTTGCATAAACATATTTAAAATAGCATTGTGTTCTTCATTTGTGTGGGGTAGCAGTTCTCTCCTCAGCACAGGAGATAACTGTTTGAGGAATGTGGTAACCTTTAGCAGTTATTTGCCTTTCCAGTCTTCCAGCGAAATTTCAAGAAAGAAGCAACAATCACTCACCCATCACCAATCACTTTTTCCCACCGCAACCTCTTCCCTCAGAATGTGTCAAATGAAAAAAAATCCCTCAACTCTCATTAGGGGGTTATTGTCTGTACTTGAGGATGTAAAAAGGAAAATACAAACCCCTATTGCTAGGCTAAGAAACTATTCCCTTCCTGAGTGCATAAATGTTAATGGGATAAAATAAAAGGCAGTGCTAATGGCTGATTTAAACCCAAAAGCCCAGAGACATTTGCATTCCGTACATTCACCCAGCTAAGCTTCTCTGCTGAAGTAGGGGAGATGACGCAGTTTTCAGCAACAAACGTGAAGCCCAACATAACTGGCTAAGTCAAGTACAAAAAGGAAGCCCAGCTTGCCTTTGTGATTTTTAATAGCCCTTTAATTTTACCTAATGATGCTGTTTGTTCTCTAATATAATCTTCCTCTGAATGGTTGGGGTTTCTACAGCAGCAGTGGAAAAACACACAGGGAGATCTCTCCTTAAAATCAGTCTGACCTGACTGGAAGGGAGGACGCTTTCTGGGCTGTAATAATAGAGTAATAATCTTTATTGCACTGCATTTTTTTCACATGGAAATCAAGGTTCTTTTGACCTTAAAGAATTCATCAGCTGCAGAGTCAGGTATGAATCATGAACAGGGGTATACAGAGTCTGTACCCAGTTTATTTTATCATTACTGCATTTCTGATTTAACGCCACCTCCCAGAGAGGTTCATGCTTGCAGGGGTCCAACAAGCAGGACAGACAGAAGGTTGATCTGAGTTTCAACTTTTATTTTTGGCATACTACCTTGAGAGCTGGTGTATTTCTTCATTACTGCTCTGTATGCAACCCCCAAGTGATAAGTGCATGGAATAACCCAAACAAGAAATAATCTGAGTAATGGAAAACCAGAGGTTTCCTTTGCAGACAGTGATTAAAAAAAATGTTTAATTTCCATTCCAGCCGGCGTGCAGACAGCCCAGGTTGGCTTCATCTGACAGGGCATCCGAGCTATGTTCTTGCACACCATTTACCGTTCTCCATTTTAACCAAGAAAAGTGTATTGACAAAGGAATTTGTTAAGAACTTTTATTTTTCTTGTCTGTGCTATTGTCACATCTTCAACTTCAATGAATATGATAGGCAGTATAGCAAACCTGAATAATGTAATTTACCTTTATTTCCATGTGCTTCGAGCCAGGGCTTCCCAGATGGTCCCAAGGGTCCCACACAGCCTGCAAAAGGTTTGCAAAGAAAGTCCTTGTTTGAGAGGCTGCATTTCATTTAGGCTTTGCATTGAAGATGAATTTTGTTATATAGCATTCCTAACCTGATTCTTATGTTTACACAGATATTTGTGAACAAAACTTATAAATCCCTGCTCGAGATTTTCTGAATATCAACTCCTTTCTTTTTAAATTACAAATGTTCATTTCTGTTGAAAGACAACATTTTTGGCAAAGTTTGAACAAAACAGCCCCAGGTCTTTGATTTAAGAAAGAATATAAAAAACATGTATTCTCATGTCCTTTTCAACAAGTGAGGGCCTCTTACAGTTTAGAAAACAGCATCACTACGATAGTGCTCTTTAGGATTACAAAGATAAAAATCTCTGCCCAATAGCTTTAGTGAGATATAAAGGCTGACAGATCCTGAGGTCAGGTTTTAAAGCTAAGAAGGAGTGATTTCTGTGAATATATATGAGAAAAAACAGAGAGAATGGATATTGGAAAGGAGTCTGGCAGTGTGTATGCTGTGTGAATTAACGTGGTACTTTTCAAGATGTTTTCTATTGCCCAAACGACTCACCCTTAAATCAAAACTTGCAACATTATTAGTAACGTATTGTAACATAGAAAACCATAACAAAAAATACCACATAGGCTTAAAGTTGTAGTGTGGGGAAGAGTTGCAAGGCATAGACAGCAATAAGGCAAGCATATCCAAACCAGAAACTGTAGTTTTTACATCACATTGTAATTTCACTTGAAATTTGTTTTAATCCCTATATAATCCTCAAGTGATGAAGTGCATGTTGAAAGCATAAATCTAAAAGGATTATCCCTGCACAAATATTTTTGGTAATAGTTCCATCTTGGAGGAAGTGAGCCATGGCAGGGCCAATAAATTTTAAAATTGTGTAAGCGTGGTGAAAAATTTTAAAATGCAAATTTGTGCCTCACACCTGGGCACAAACTTTACGTTCCATCACAGGTATTCCTTTCAAAGAAACTCATGGCTAGGTTAAATGGAATAAGATCAAATGGTACACTGATAATACAAAAATCCCCAAACTGGTGTAGGGACTGCCTACTTGTTTAGAAAGAACTATTAGACAGAACTATTTTTGCTGTTTCCCTGACCCCCCCTCCCAAGATTCCCAGCTCAGCTGGCTAAATTCTCAGTCTTCTTGCTCCTTTCTCTGGTTACCATGAAGGAATTGCATCTTGCAGCATGAAAGCAGCCCAGTGTGTTCCTCCTCACAGCGCTTGCCAAGAGGAGTGCTTGGACTTTGCAGGAGAGAAAATGGATTTCTTTGACGCCCCAGTGCTATCCCTCGGTGCTGCAGCCCAGCACGGGCAGGCTGGGGAAGCCCTGCAGATCCTCCACAAAGCTCTGATTCCCAGGATGGAGAGCAACAGCTGAATTTCCACACAAACCCAGGACCAGCGATCGTGCCCGTGATGTGTGGAGGTGTTATATTACCCTTGTAGTTGTCAGGGGGACTCCAGATGCTTTTACATCATCTGCGAATACTGAGCTGGAACAACCTGGATGTAATCACTGGGAGCTTCTTCTCTGAGAGATTAAATATGCAATATTTTATAACCCAGTTTAAACATGTGCCACGCAAAATTCAGGATTGGACTTCAATATGTAATTTTCTTTAAATTTTTAACCAAGTTCTCGCAATGATTTTTTATTTTATTATCTGTTTCTATGGAATGATGAGCAAATCAAAATATTAAAATCTACAGATAATTTGATATTTAATCATTAATCTAGTCCTGTAAAATGAAATTTTAACCAATCATAAATTTAGATGTAATCAGAAACTATATCCGTCACTATTTCATTAGATTGCTGAGTTGTCAAATAACTGAAATCCATTATCCTTACACAAACTTCTCATTTCCAAGGCAATTTAGTGTCTAAGCTCTGAAGAGCTGTCAGTTAAATAAGTACGGTTTTCTTTTAAGCATAAAGTAGAGAAAACTTAAAATTCAAAATGAAAGACAAGAAGAGAATGATGGAACAGTAACAACGTGAAATTAAATCAAAGAATATTTTTTAATATAAACATAAATTATGGACAGAAATTAAATCAAATAATTTTTTTTTAATATAAACATAAATTCTGGACAGAAAAAAAAATTTAAGAAAGGAATGTTTGGAAGAACTCTTGAATATTATTAGTAAACTCCACTGATTAAGAGACTTGCATCCAATGCCTTTTATCATTCATGAATGGACTTCATCAAATGAATCTCCAGACTCTTTATTTCACTTTTTGCAAATCTACTCACAGCAAGGGTCAGAAATAATACAAAGAGAAGCCTACATGAAAATAAAAATAAAATAATAACTGATTTTGGAGGAAGGGAAATGGACAACCCTCATTTGCTCTTAAAGGAAATCTATTCTATTGATCTAGCTTTTAGAGCTTGGCAAAAAGAGTGAAAATATATGGATTATAGATCTGCAAATGGAGGTTTCATTTTGAGCTGCATTGACTTTCAATTTGTGGAATAGGTTGTGAATAAAACCAAAAAACCAAACAACCCCACTCCCAAAAAAACCTCAAACAAAACAATACAGGAAAAAGTGGTGGCTCTTTGCAACTTCCCTTTTCTCGTTCCAGTGCAAGGGGAACTACCATCTATTTACTGTTCCTCTTTTTTCTGCATTTTTCCAACTTTTCCATTTTTAGAATTTGTATTCCCTCCTCAGCCTTCATTTCTATCCCTCTTCCCTGCTCTCTAACCTCTTTTATTTCTTTGAATCTGGGACGATTTTGCAGGATGGTTGATTATTAGACAATATTACAAGAACTGTGAAACAATTTTTGTGTGCGTGTGTAAACTCAGGTGACTCTGGAAGAGTCTCAGAAAATTGCATCTTGCTGGGGTTCTTCCCTCAAAGGGTAAATACAGACCATCCTGTGGTTCAAGAGAGCTTAAGAAGGCAAAAGTGTGCCCAAAAGAAATTAGAGGTGTAGCTAATTTGGAAGTTTTGGTGATGAAAATCTGTCTCTTCAATACCAAATCTCTTTGATGTCACCGTTTCTCAGCAATGAGCTTGTTAATCAGTATGGGTTGTTGTTGTTGCTGCTTTTTAATACTTTTGTTTCCTCCAAAGTCTGTGTGGCAATACCTTAGGACAGCATGAAAACCAATTTTCACAATGGATAAACATTGTACAACAATCAGTCTAGGAGCTTTAGAAAAGAGTGTCAAAGGCTGCTGGGCACTGTCTAATTTCTTTTAGACCAAACCTGGGGGACTGAAGATTCTAGTTTGGTCATAGTGCATCAGCAGTACATGAGGTTCTGGCACATGAATGACAAATCATGAAAAAATTAGGCTTTTTTTCCAGATATTCTGCAGCTGCTAAACCGCACAGATGGGGTGGGAGAGAAAGATTAAAATTTACCTATTTTGTTTAAAAAGCTCTTTTTGTCATTGGACTAGAGAAGAAGGACAGGCTGTGTTGTTAATGACATTCTCACATAAATTTTTATTACCAGATCAAACCCTCCTTGCCCTCCTGTACTACTTTTATGGACATTCTTCCCACACCTCCACTAAAAATATCAATGAACTGTTTATTGCCTCTTGATACAACTCACATGTTTGTTTTTACAACAGATTTTAAAAAATACTTTGTGCAATAATCTAAAGTGAGGACATATCATCGGGTTCTGTACCATATCATGTTCCTCTGTTCTCTCTCATCCCTTCAAGCATTCCACTGCTGTCTTTGCCTTTTTGACCACAGCTGGCTATTAAAGTGTTGCCCCAACAACTTGCAGTTGAAAGGATTGGTGGTTTGGAGTTTTTTGAAGGGGGAGAAAGGCATGTGTTACTTTGGCTCAGACTGCTGGGCTACTGCTGTGCCTCTCACTAATTCTGTTCATCCCATTCACAGTTCAGACAGCTGTAACTCAAAAAAGATCCAACATAAGCGAACTGAAGCCAGGAGGTGGCTGTGTTGTGCAGACACTGATGTGAGCACCGCTGAGCAAATATCTGTGGGCCTGGCTGCTGCACATTACCTGCTCCCCTGAAATGAAGCAATTGCAAGCAGGATTCCAGCAGGCTGGTTTTGACATGCTGAATCCATCCCCTTCTGTGTCATGGGCCTTCAGACAGACTAAGAATTATTCATGTGGCAAACATCTGGATTTACATGGGAGTCTGTAGAGCTAATCTGTTCTGGCACACAGAAAGGACACGTGCAGAATTGAGCCAACAACCCTAAATCAGAACCTGGTGAGGGGCAGGCCAGCACCACTACCCTGTCCATCCAGCTGGAAAAGTAGAATCTAGGAAGAGGATTACAAAGAATTACAAAGATTTTAGGGGAAGGATTATTTTGTCTGCTCGATGTCACATGGACTGTATCTAGCACCTTCACAGAAGCTTGTTGTCTAAAACCATAATAAAGTATGTTGTGTTCCTAGGACAGATTTATCAGGAAGGAAATTAATCAATATAAACTCCAAAACAAAAGAGCAGCATCTGACAGGGCTTACAGGAAAGCAAACAAAAAGCTCAGAACACTGCTAATGCCCGCTATTAACACTTACATTCCAGCCAGCTCTAGCAGGAATTGTCTGTCACCACCCAGAGGCAGGAACAACAAATTGTGCTCAAGGCTGTGGGAAACCATAGTTAGAATTCATCCAACACAAGCAACGGTTAGACCAAAGAAATTTTTAATCTAGGACTAAAAGGGTGTAAAATTGTAAGAGATAACTTAAGAGAACTCAGATTCTGCTAGGTTTTCACATATGTCGCTGTGTATTTATTTGCTCATTTAGATACACATGCAATTGATAAGAAAATAGCTTTTCAACAAAGGTGTTCATTATGGAAGAGGGATGGATCGCTTTGCAAGCACCTGGCAGCATTCCTTTCCCCACGATACATGCCAGGCTTAGGAGAATATTCTTAAAAATATCTGCAAACATGCCTCACAATCTTGCTTCTTTTCACGATACAAAACTGCTTTCTGAGTATTTAATTTGCTTTCAGTTTCACTGGAGGAACCAGAGATTGGTGAAAGATGTTGTAGAAAAGTTGGAGTAACTATCAAGCCCTCTGAAAGTCAAAATCTTACGAAGGCAAGTGCACAAGCTGAAGGCATGGGATCAGCTCCTCTTGGTTTATTGTGGATCCAATATTTGTAAGTACCTGTGAGACGAAATCATGATGCTACCTCCAGTGGAGGAGATATTTCTTTATGTTCAATAATCATCAATCAGCCTTCTTACTCTCTTCCAAACAACTCTTCCGCTGATATTTCCAGGATCAGAAACACTGATATTTCACAACTTTTTTCCTGGGAAAATTATATCTATCACTCAGCAAATGGTGGTTTCTCCATGGATTACACTGATCTGAGTTATGGCATGGTTGGCTCAGAAGATAACAGGCTCTTTTTTTTACTACTTAAAATAGATGTGAAAGGCAAAACAGCTGGAAAACAAACATTAGAGATATGATGAACGCAGGAGTGAGAAGGCAAACATGTCTTTCCCCATACTGGATGCTGATTAGATGGAGAGTGCCTGCTGAGGTTGAACAAATAACGGCTGTTCCTGGCTTTCATTTTCTGAAGCTGGAAGAAGTTGATAGCTAAAAAGTAACATCACATTATGAATTATTTTTCTAGTTTCAGTAGTGTCTTCATTTTACTTCAGCCCTGAAAATATTAATATAAAACGCTGGAAGGTCTAATGAGACAGTGGTACTTCAGTGTTTCTCCTGCTGATGTCACAGGATGGTTTATTGATTCTATTTAACTTCTAATTGGCTCACATTATTAAATTACCATCATTCAGGCTAGAAATTAGTTTAAATGATCAATCAACACAAAATAAAGTCAAGATTATTAGCGACAGACTGGATAAGCAGATAAATAGATCAATAGAAAGAAATAAAGATAGATCAATCAGAAGTTTAGACTAAACGGAAAAAGTAGGTCGACCTTTTTTCTTGTTCTTAATTACACACCCACTGGCTTTTTCTGTGGGGACTTGAAATATTGAAGTCTTTTTCTTCATGGCATAATTAGAATTCTAAGATCTGACTGATCATGTCAAATTTTGAAGCAGAACAAATAGTGAAAACTAGGCACACTGAGATGTTGAACCATCAAATTACATTAACAAAGTCATGGCTTAATAGAATCCTCCACTAATTCCACCAAGATATGGAGAACACTGAAATACTTAAGAAAAAAAACGCTCCACATTAATTAAACAAACTTGTGATAAATCTGTCTAGACTGGTGCATAACCTTAAGTTTGAAAGGGTAGATTAGGACAATTATAAACTGACTGCTTTTTCTTTTTCTAATATATCCCAATCATTAATTATTGAAAGCAATGCACACTCTTAATTTAACTAATATCCTCAAATCAATAATTTCTTTACTTGGCTTCATTCTGCCACATCACTGACTCAGGAACATGGTGTGATATCTAGTGAGCTTTTCATTTTTACAAAGTGTGTCTGATCTTTTCTCAGCCACATCCAGAACAACTTATATTTTGTCCTCATTAGCCAAGAATAGGCTGGATCCTTCTTAATGATCACTAGGGAACACTCAGATTTCTGTACAAACTAGGACGAGCTACTTCACTTTTTTGTGCCTTGGCTTTCCCATTAGAAAATGAAGTTGTTTATTTTTGCCCTCTTTCCTTGAAATGGTTTGAGTTATGTAAAATGGTGTTTAATGGTAAAAAGAGCAATCATCTTATTTCCTGTTTTCCTATCAAAATATCACTTCAGGATTAGATGTTAAAACCCTGCAAATAGTGGTAAAGTGTATATGCCAGTTTCCTGTTTTAGGAAGGGTCTGATTGTACTGCGAACTACTCAGATTAAAATCTATGTATTGAATTGTGACTGTATAATTTCTTGCAGGTTTTCCCAAAGCTCCCTCCAGGGGAGAGCTGGGTACAAGGACACCTCTATATCTCTTTAGGTGCCTCCAGCGTCTCCCACAGCTATAGCCTAAAGCATGGTAAAATCCTTCTAGATTCAAGCTTCTCTCCTTCCTTACCAATCCTGATTCCTCGCCCCTGTGCCAGATTTTGTGACACTGGAAGAAGGTGAGGAGCAGAGAATGTTGTGTTCCTGGTGATCTCAGCCTTCAGGTGGCAGGTGGATAAAGAAGAGCAGATCTCGGCTGTGACAAGCCGTGGGTCAACACAGGCTGGGGGATGAACAAGTTAGGAACAGCCCTGCTGAGAAGGACTTGCAATAGGACAAGGAGTAAGAGTTTTAAATGAAAAAAGGGGTGATTTAGGTTATTGAAGAAAGAAGTTATTGCAGTCACTCCCAAAAAGTTTGCACTACCATTTCATGTTTTCAGAAAGTTCAAAATAGTGCGGAAAAAATACAAGTAGAAAAAAGTAAGTAAGAATTCAAATAATTCTTCCTGACAGTTAGTAAAAACACACGCTTCCAAATATTTCTGCAGTACATTTTCGACTCCCATTTGCTCACCTCTCTGACCAAAGCAGTTTCTCTTGTTTCTCCTCAACTTCAGCATCTGCTGCAGTTACCTTACTCACTTTTCTACAGTGCATACTTGCTTTGCATTTTAAACTCTGCGGGATTCTTCTACCTACCAACAAAAATCAATGCATATCTGCCTTAGAGCAGATAAGGGCAGCAGTGGCCCTTCAGCAGCCTTCTGATGATGTGTGTTATTAGACTCGGTGCCTATTCTGCGATTCTGAATACAGCAGAGCAGATGAGGTGTTTCTCTAGACAGATTCCTCATCAGCCTTTCCCAGCTCCTACTGGAAAGGCGCTGTTTGTTCTCTCCTCACCACCCACTCAGACTCGCTGCGCCTCAGCAGCTGCCGTAAAACTCTCCCCTTGATGCTGGTGCATAACTCACATCTGCATTAACCACAGTGGATATGGAGCAGCAGCCAGGGGGAAAATACACCCTCCTGTGAATTTGGAAGCTCCAAGAACATCTAAAAATGTGTCATCCCTTCCTTGAGTGTGATATTAAAAATAAAATAAAGCGTCTCAAAAACACAGGATCAGTTCAAGATACACAGACTTCTGAACTAAGGCAAGTTCATTTTTTTCCTTGTTGTTGATTTCTTGTTTGTTCAAGTCTTTCTAAAAACAAGCAAACAATAAACAACTGCAAGGCACTCTGGAGAATATTTCAACCATGCTGTGCTAAAATAAAATGTGAAATATTGCATACAATGACATTGAAACTTTGCTCAAATTGTCATAAATCACACTTGTTACATTCATTTACGTTAGCTGCTGAATACTGTACTGACTTGACAACACACCTAGGCAAATTACAAACCAAATAAGGAGAAAATAGGAAAATAAAATTAGTTTTCCTCAATAAATTGCTATTACGTTCTACAGATGTTACAAAAAAAATCTACAAAGAAATTATGGTACATTTTTTCTTAGTTTTGACAAAAAAGCTATCAATAGGGGAAAATAAAAGAGAACAACAACAAAAAAAGATTTGCATTAAAAATAAAAATATTAGGCTGAGAAAATTAGAACAGGGCAGGTAAGCTCATCCTATTATAAAGAGAGAGTTACATTTCCAGGAGCACACATGTAGCTGTACAAATATCTTACTCCCAGACATTTAGTCAGTGATTTGAGGTTTGGCAGAAAAATAAAGCCTAATTTACCACACTCAGAGATATTCAGTGGTTTGTCCCAGGGCACCCAGGG
Organism: Struthidea cinerea; assembly: GCA_013397865.1. Lineage (NCBI taxonomy): Eukaryota > Metazoa > Chordata > Aves > Passeriformes > Corcoracidae > Struthidea > Struthidea cinerea. Next base: position 922,941 of record VZTI01002191.1, on the reverse strand, counting down.
AATATGAGCCCCCCCCCATGCACCCCTCTTGTGTTTTACTATACCTGCCCAATCCTAGCCAATGCTATTATTATAAGAAACAGCCCAGTAGAAATGCAAGCTCACAGCATCAGCTCATCTCAAAAAAAAAAAAAATACAATTTAAACAGCAATATGAGAAATATGCTCTGGGAACCCACTGACAGTTTGGTCTATTGAAATATAGAAAGGTCAAAACATGGGAATTGGAAGAAAAAGGGAACTCAATTCATCACATAAGGCAAATGTCCTACTGCAATAAAGTTATATCTGTCATCTTCTAGGTGGCTTCTTGCATGTAAATATAGGAGTTGTGCACATGATGATATTCATCACTGTACTGAGGACACTGACAGATTACAGAACTGACAAGGTCTTTCTAGGACTTAGACACGTTTAAAATATTTCTCCTCTGTCTGTGAATAAATCACAAGAAAATTTTCAGTGGAAGGCAGGTGTGTCCTTCCCGAGCCCCTTTTGTGCTGCTCTCTGCACACCAGTGATTTGTAGTCCACTCACAGCTTGATGGAATCATGAGACAATTCCAGATATCGGCTGAAACAAATGCTTGCCCTGTGGATGTTTTCAGTAGCAGGCAAAGTTCTTCCATATAGCTTAGAGGGTATAACATCCCAAAGAAAAAAGATCTTAAAGTAGAATAACACAAAAGTTAATGGAAAATTACGTTTCCAAGATTTTTAGAAAGTTTTATTTATTTAATTTGCTATATTGTTTTAACTTCTTTTCAAACATTCCCTCTAGAAATATTTAACGACTGTAAATGCTCCCAAATCACAAAAAAGGTACAGGAGACATTAACATAATGTCTGCACCCAACATTAAGAATGAAAATAATTTTTGAGGAATTATTAATATCCAGAGATGAATGATGGACAAATGAAACTTTTACCAGCCTGAAAACAGATATTTTAGAAAGATGGAACAGTTGCACAATGTATGACTGCAATTTAAAAAGAAGTAGCAATGACTGTCAGAGGAGAGGGAGGGAAGGCAAAAAAAAAAGAAAAATAACAGTTTTGAAGGTTATTAAGAGCAGTGATTTTACATGGCAGGTGATACCACAGTACATGTGACATGTGACAGTACAGAGGTCAGTGGTTGAACGAGATGATCTCAGAGATCTTACCCAGCTAAACTATCCCATGATTCTATGACTTGGGTATTGAAACAATGTTGAAAAAGTCAAAAAAGCCAGTGAGTGAAACAAAAGAGTTAATGGATATGAAAACCAACAGACAATCAGGCAGATTTGCTGTCATTTTCCAGGCAGAGTCCTAAACACGTAATGACATTTTACACCAAGAATCTTTACAAGTATTAAAGAAAATCCCATTTAGGTAACACGCATAGACAAGAGCTGAGACACATGGTTGTTGGTCCAAAAAACCCCATTCTGCCCGTGGTCATACTGAGAGCCAGTGAGAAAGGCAGAACTGAAATAAAGGTCTGTGAATTCCTTCTCTAACCACCAGAACTTCCTACTTGGAAGCACAGTGTGTAGTGACTTAAAACGTTTCCAAACCCAGTGATTTTACCAGCTCCAAAGAAATACCTTCCAATAATTTCCTTGGTTCTTTCTGCTCTACTTTCCTGCCTCATAATCTTATCTAAAGAATTTCTCAACCCAATTCTTCATTTTTAAGTGTTCTCTGTTCCTAATCATCTTCTGCCTTTCCTTAATTTGGTTTATTCATGTGGCTGTTCTGACTACAAGATTGTCTTCCTAAGCTTTTATTTTTTATTTCTTTTCCTCATGTTTTTGTTGTATCTTCATCTTATTTATCAGTAATTGATGGAGAGACAAAAAGATTGTGACACGTGAAGAAATTTGGAAAGAAAATACAATGTTCTAATTCCACTCCACGGAATGAAGTCACTTTCAATGGACGGAGGTGAAAGGAGAGCTGCCCTTGGAGCAACCAGTCTAAAGAAGCTCACATGCATAATTTTCATCAGTACTGCCGTGTGTTTTACATTGTTCTCAGCTGTTTGAATATATGGTTTCATGCCAGTTAATCCTCCGGAATTCATTACAGAGTAGAAAAGAAAAACACTCACAGGTCCTTATAACCCAAGTATAGAGTTTACAATGGCCTTCCTAAAAAAAAAAGAAAAAAACAACCAAACCAAACCAACCAACAAAAAACAAACAAACAAAAAGAAAAAAACCCACAACAAACCACCCAACAGCTGAATTTTGGCTGTAAAACAAAATGTCAGAAAAGACACCTACCACTCACACCAGAAATTTGTAAAGAAATTTATGAGGAAGTCCACCTATTTATTTACACATTGAAAAATTCCTTTAATTTACACATTGAAAAAGCCCTAAGTTGACAGACTGGATTCCTTTTCACTTTCAAGACCCTGAGCTAATCCTCTCATGAGAAGTAAAAGAGGAATTAGCATCAAAGGAACTCTCTGCAGTAAGTAGGGTGAGGTTTTTTCCTTGACAGATTTTGATTTATTACAATATTCCAGAATGCAGAGCTCCGTAGTAAGACAGAGATTTTTCTAACTTGGCAAATTACAGCTGAACCAGATTTGCAGGCCTACTATTTATTTAAGATTATGTTTACTTTATTATATTACATTTTGTACTGATAGGGCAAGGAAAACTGAAGACCTTTTGTATAGAGCAAAATGTATGGAGAACATGTCCGGTACTAACAATTCTTTAATAATAGAAAAATTACAGAAAATAGGTCTTCCTGTCTGCATTTATTCTCTAGAGACTCTTTATAAATACGGAATCTCAGATCACTACAAGGACTGGAGCAAGGATAAATCAAAAGTCTGTTATTAAAATTGACTTAGAGGATAACATGCAGAAGAAATGACCATGTAAGCTGATGAGGAGTATTGTAAGGACAGAATATGGCAAAAAAATTAGAGAGCTTAGATTCTACCTTCTGAAAGAAAGATCTACCACTGCCCCATAGACAGCAAAACCCTAAAAGAAGTTGCAATAGATAGAATATGGAAGGAATTACATTTTTCCTAAAAAAGAAAATATTGAAGATTTTTAGCTCTCCCTCCTAGTCATTCGTGAAATACTGTGAAATTCTCTGACAATTAGTTTTTTTTTTTTTTTTAAATTTACTTTATACATATCTTTATTGTTATCTTCTTTCTGGACCTTTTGCTTGCATCTTTCAAAATTTTCAGTTGTGTTAATTAGGCTTGTTAGCTTAAACTAGTGTGGTTTTTCTTCCAAAGGAGACATTTCATTGTATTTCCTTTCAATATTTCCTTTCTGCCTAACAGAAGGGATTAGAAAGGATTTCCAAAGTACCTGGAAAACATCCAGGTACTGTGTGACCTCTTTTCATTGGTGATCACGATAGAGAGAAAAGTTAGAGCAAAACTGAATGGCCTGACCAAAGCAATCCCCCTTCTGACAGGCTAAGCCAAAAGCAACCTCAGCCAAATTCTGAACTGAATTTGAAGAGCAGTGCAATAAAGGATGTCTACATCTGCCCTTGAGGAGGAAAAGGAGGAGAAAAAGGTTTATGCTACATGCTCAAGGCATGCAGGGTTTGCATTGTGAATGTCCAAGCAGGACAAGAACCCAGCTGCACCCCTACTTAGTTGCCAGCTGGTACCAACAATTTTCACCTACTCAGGATTAACAGATCCAGTGGTTCAGCTGAGGTAACTTTCTGTGAACTGGTACAACGGGATTTTTTCTCTCTTTATTTATATTTTTAATTTTACTTTCTTTCCTGACCTATTTTTTTTGCATCTTTCACAACTTGCAGTGATGCTAATTGGTCTTGTCATCAGCTCATATTCATGACACATCTTCTCAGACAGCTTATCCAAAGTTAATTTTTAGCATAATATTCATTAGTTCATAAGTCAAAATTCACGTATTCCAGCATAGTTTTAAGGCAGGTATAAGCAGTAAGAAGATTAGTGCTGAATATTCAGATGTGGGTAGAAGAAGCATATCACTCTGTATGAACAGACTCCTCTGTAACTGTTTACAGAACAAGTGTCAAGTTTTTTTTGTGCTTTTTTGGTTTTATGCATAAGTCTCTGAAGTCCATGGAAAACACATTGGCTCCAACAAATTTTAGATGTGTGTAAAGCCAGAACAGGGCATCTTATGATCACAAATGTCACAGGTAGCCCCTCTGAGCTCCATGACAGCTGTCAGTAGTTTCAAATGGCACAGACTGTAGTAATCTGGAGTCTGTTGGAGAGGTTTAAAAGAGTCATATTCCTAAAACTCGCTCTTCTGCAGCGAGAAAATTACAGAAGTTTACCTTGATCCCATTCAGTAGGAATTCACTCCCCAGCTGGCAGTGCAGCCAGCATGTTTACAAGGGCAATCTTTACAGGGAAGACATGAACTTCACCTGCTGGAGTGGGTTAAATCAGGCAGCTCTAAGGGACTCAAGAACATCCACTGGGAATGTGCAGAGTCGTTGGGTCACTCTCACGACACCATCCAGAAGCTGCACAACATTTACTTCAAAAGTCATGGTAAGGAAAAGAAGAAAAGGGGCCTTGACTGAACTTGTTCCCTTGATTTAGTGCTGAATATTAGCTTTTGGGTAAAAATATTGTCGTGGCTCTACTTTTGTACAGAGCTTTAGGCATTCAGGCATAGGTGAGTTGTCACTTTAAAAATAAACCGTGGCACACGGTGATGAGAGACAGATTATGAGATATAAGTGGCTTAATTGTGCTCTTGTCTGGTTTCAGAATTATGAACAAGTATCCTGGTTAGCTGCAAATGTAATTTTTTTCCCCCAAAATGGAACTGAGTTTTATATCTGTCCAATGCAACTCAAGCCTGGGTGCCCCAAATAATTCATCTTTGTACTGGCTTCAAATTCTCCAGAGATTTCAGCAAAAAAAAGATAAACCACTAAAAAGAAATCCATAAAGACATTTGTGATAGCATCAAATATGGCAGCAGCATTTATATTTGAAACTGATCTGATAAGAGGAACAAAGGGAAACACCTGTAGCGGCTGAATTAAAGCTCCGAGGAGTTAAGAAAATTAGGACAGGAAAGAGATGGCACTATTGAAGCTGAACTGAAAGCTGAGAGAAAATACCTAATCTGCAACACAGTCTGCTTAGTGTCCCATAACCCAGGACAGGACTCTTCAGCAATAAGTACAGACAGAATTCAGGTAGGAACTGGAAACATCAGTGAGAACATCACAAAGGAAAGCTCCAGCTGAGTTCATGACTCTGTGGATCAGGCAAAAGGATCAGCAAAGGTGGTGGCACACTATCCCCTGATAGCCTGGGAAAAATTATTTTCCGCAATAGCTGCTGGAGGAATTGTATTGAAAACGACAAAATTCTTTAACCACACATTTAAAATCATCTTTCATGGTTAGATCTTTCTGACAATTTAAAATATATTTTGTTTTCATATAAAACTTCATTTCATGACAAGAAAATCCTCCCCTGTGCCTTTCTGTTCTCCAAAAATTATGGAAACAAATATAAATTAAAAGAGGTGATTTTAATTCTGCAAGACTTTTGATGCTCTCCACACACAATAACAAGTTTTAACTCATATGCAGCGTTCCTGATGTGATTTAAAAAAAAAAAAAAAAAAAACAACAACCCAAAACAAAAGATTCCCTGTCTGTCATATCTTCTGGAGTCTTTCTTTTAACAGTATTCATTATTGCTCAAGTCTGTGTAAAGAACAGATAATACGTGTTTTGTTCTTTTGACAACTATTAATTTCATTGAAAGCAGGGATGTGTAGGCCTGTGTAGACACATGATTTAAGCAAGCAGTGTTTAAATCAAATCTCCTTTTAAAGAAGGTTGATTGACATGGCAATATGCCATGTGACTGTCTTGCAAATTATAACTTGCATCCAACTAGAAGAAAAAAGTAGAAATAGTTTGTGTTTTCTTTGAGGCATGCTACATCAGGCAAAAGAGTTTCCTCCTTTGAAGAGATTTGTAAGTGCCAGAGGTTGGACAAATATGTATTTGGAAAAAAATAAATAAAAATGGAATGTAATGTATCACTTGTGAGATCCAGAGTGCTCTTTACTCTCCCTTGAAGAGTGGCTGCACCTGATCCTCACACAGCTTCCAGTGAACATAGCAACAACAGTTCACGTTCTCTGGGGCAGGATCTGGAGAGCTCTGGAGTAAAAATACCGAAGATTACCAGCTACATCCATGGGACCACCAAGTTTTTCGAGGTGTGACAAGCAAAACACCCTCTGGTTGCAGTCTGGGTGGAAGGTTTTTCTCAGAATGTGGCTTCGCCACTGGTTTTCCAAAATTCTGCTCAGTTAGTACCTAAAATAATCCTGCAATATAGTTTTCAGATTTAAGCCCCTGAAGGCAAAAAAGCAAAAGGTCAAATAAAAAGATTTGCAAAAGAGTGAGGCATCCCAGATTTCAGCTTGGCCAGAAGAATCAGAACAGGAACAGTTTTATTACTCTGGTAATGGCATCATACTCTTCCAGTAGAGGAGTTTGATTTTTCAGGCCACTCAACCCATCCCTCACCCCGAGTATCTGTCTCTTACATATGGGATGAAGCGAGAGCTGAAGTAACCCAGTCCACAACTCCTCCCCCAGCCCCCAGACTGAGTCTCTCCTCTTAAGGAACGCAGCTCTGACCTTTCCTTGCACTTCAGGGAAGGTAATCACCTCTGCTGCCTCCCAAAATATTTCAGCATCTACCACAGCTGGTTTTGTGTCTTCTGCCAGGACATCTGTCTACCACAGGGTGTGAACCCGCAGTTGTTTCAAATATTTTTTAATGAAATGTTTCTGCTTTCTGCTGGCCAAAGTAAATGATGCCTTTACATGCTGGCTTGTTATTTTTTATGGGCACTATTGACAACAGAAGCCTTTCACTCTCCAGTCATTTCAATATCATAAACCTACTGCCATTCTGTTAAGGCAGCCTTAATTCCACAGTTGATACAACATTTAGAAATACCCTTTCCATCAAAATTCAAATGCAGTGGCTGGATTACAATCTTGTTCCTGCTCAAACCTGACAGTGACCAAAATCACACTGTCAGACTCTCATCCTTGTATTCAGACAGAGCAGCTAAAGCCATCTCTGGGCAGGCTGTGGGTTCACTCTCTGCCTGCAGCCATCCCAAAAGCCCATTTCAGACTCATAGGATCATTAAGGTGGAATAAGATCTCTAAAGTCATCGAGTCCAGCCATTAACTCAGCCCCACCATGTTCACCACTAAGCCTATCTTCAAACGCTGCATCCACACAGCTTTTGGATGATTCCAGGAGTGGTGATCCCACCACTACCCTGGGCAGCCTGTTCCAATACCTGACCACAGTTTCAGTGAAGAAATTTTCCTTAATACCCAGTGTAAACCCTCCCTGGTGGCTGTTTCCTCTGGTCCTGTCACTTGTCACTCAGGAGAAGAGACTTCCCCACACCTAGCTACAACTTCCTTTCAGGGAATTTTAGAGTGATAAGGTCCTTTACACTTCCCAAGCTCAGAAATTTCCCTGATATTTATGGTTTTTAACAAGTATCTGTGACAGGGAATTGTGGAGAAAGATTCTGTACACTTTGACTTGTGCACTAGATTTAGGAAAGAGATTTTTCCACATCACAACCGTTTCCAAAACAAGATTGAAAATCAACCCAATTATATCATAAACTTGCAGAGACTCAGTCACACAAAATCAAGGATATGCCTGCCTAATTAAAGGCTTTTACTTGCGCTTTTTTTGCCCCTGTGTCAGACTCAATCATGAATGCCTTAATAACTAGTTATTTTCTTCCAGCTGACATTGAAAAAGTGATTGCACTTATAGAAGAAAATAGAAATCAAAAAGTAGAGATTTACTATCTACACAGAGAAGCATCGCTAAGGAGGCCAGGAGAGTTACACTGTTCAACCTGGTGGTATGACAGGGCTTGTACTCAGCAAATGCTACCAGAGCCAAAGAAATATGTCTGCTTTGAATTCATATTTTATGTTTTTTTCTTGATTCTACATATGCAAACAGCCTAGTTCATAGTAGAACAAGACTGAACAAGAAATGATCTATTATAGAACTGAATAAAAACAATTTGCTTGTGTAGTTAAATTTTTCACCTTGGAAAACTCTTACTTCTACTATCATGCTTATGTTTATTTTTCTGTAATTTATTCAACATACGTTTTACTGTAGAATGGTTCAATTAGAACTATTGCTTGCTGCAATTCAAGTTTCCAGCCAGCTGTAGATGTCTCTAAACTACTGCTTTTCAGTAAAGGTATCCATAAGTATCCGCATTTACTGGTGTCACTGCTTTTACAATCATTTCTTCACTTTTAAGCCTAGGCTGTTAAAACCCTTCTCAGACAGGTAATCCACAACACTGCAAAAACGCCTGCTTTAAATGTTATTTTCCCCACATCTAATTTAGAGACAATTAAATAACTTTACAACTCACTTCAGGCTTCGTTGTTTCGGGATTTTTTTAATAGTAGCCATCCTATAAGCAGCTTTATTGCTATGTGGATCCCTAACCATTACACTGCCATTAATTAGAAGACCACAGTTTATGTGTCAGTGCAGCAGTGAATCGTAAACACAGACTCAACCACTCTTTGTTGCCCAGTTTAGTGATGGCTAATCTGTGTTTACCCATGTTCCTTTCCATACCACGACGAGGCAAAGTTTTGACAAGGAAGTTCTTTGCAGATTGCTCCTATCTGGAAGTCTCCTAAATCAAATTGCCTGAAACTTATGTGTATATATCATAATGTGTGAAAATGCCTTAACTGCTCCATTTAAGCAGAAAAATAAGTAGATATTTCCTTTTGAAATTAGAACAAGAATTGATCTTACCAGTTTATCAAAATCTGTGTTTACCAGAACTCTCTTCTTACCCAAAAAGCTTAAGATTATTAGGATTATTAATGTTCTTCAGGTATTTTGGCTAGTAATCTAGAGGTGGGGCTGGAGGCTCCACTGGACCATGACAATTACCATAAGTAATCAAGAATGTCTTTCTTAAAACACTTTTAACCCCCAGTCTTCAAAATAACCACCAGTGACTTTTTAAGCTTTTTCTT
>VZTI01002191.1:876669-913796 GCA_013397865.1 Struthidea cinerea | reverse complement strand
TTTTTTTTTTTTTAAACCATCCAGCTACATCTTTAGCAGACAAAAATCAAAACTTCCTCACCTGCCACTCATCCGAGGCTCTTACCACTTTAATGCTCTCTGTAGCAATTCTCCCCCTGATTATATTCTATTTTCTTCAGACAAAGGAGGTTTCCGTCCATCTTCCATCCTCTCATTCCCAGTTGGATTCCCTAAGAACAGGTCCACATCATGTCCTCCCAGACACCTTTTCCCCACGGTGGCTCTCCCTCCTGGCCCCTTCCTCACGTCCCATGGTTCCTGTGCCCATCTCTCCTGTGCTGTGGGTCCTCTCTCAGTCCATCCCACATCTTTTCCCTCACTTTCATCCTTTAACAACCAGCAAAATTTTCAAACAAGTAGTTCTGGAACTAACAACACAAGATTCCCAGGGAGTTTGCCTCTCATGGCTGAATAAATTTCAAACTGAATTTACCATGGCTGAAGTGTGAGTGTATCCCTTACGAGAACACTAGAAACTCTACCCAGAGAGAAATACCACCTGAGTGGACATAGTTTTGCTCTTTTAGAATAACAAAATAGCCAGCACACACTGAAATTCCTTAATTAATCTACAGCATTTAAAATGCTTATATATCACAAACATTTTCAAGCGCATGATAAATAAGCCCAGTAAAATTTAGACAAAGAGAACAGTGGGGCGCTGGAAAAATATTTATCTATTTCTCCTAACTAAATAACAGTGTTGAAGGCTTGAGTTCAAGATGTCTTTGAGTAAAAATGCTTGAAAGCGAGGCATATAAATCAGTCTAAAGATATAAAAAAACCCCAGATGTGGAAATAATAGCAAGGAGATTTTTTTCCTTTTTAAGTGCTGGGGCAGTTACCTTGTTTGCTGAAAAGAGAAGACATTTTGCTGTTAATGCAGACCAAGTTCTCAAAATGGCAAATAAATGGGTTTTAAAAGTGTCAAATATGTTTTGCCTTATTTGTCAAGGGTATAAATATTCTGCCTGGGAATTATGAAACCATGAAGTCAGAGTTTTCCAAAAGAAATAAATATGCAAGCAATTTATCAGTTCCCACAGGAAATTAGCCATAATATTACTTGTAATCCTTCTTCTGTACCGTTAATAATCATGTATGTTAAAACATATACTTTATAATTCATGAGATTTGGACATTAAAGAAGTTCTGAAATTGGACACACCATTTTAGAAACTCATAAATATACATGACTAAAAAGCCATAAATAGCAACATGTCTATCCAGCTAAGAAATGTGCTACTTTTGTGTTTTTATAATCATGCATTGAAATAAGATCAGCCAGCTACTGGTGGCTGATGGAAAATGGGATATTGAGACACACACCCTTGAGTATCAGAGATGATGGCTAATGTGCCGTGTTAACCATTGGTCTGATTCATTGCCTCTTAAAATCAGAAGAATAATCCAGATTCTATATAAAGGTTCACACTGGGTCTTTGGTGATTTTTTTGGGGGGGGAAAAAAGGCACAGAAGAGAAAAAGCAGGGTTTAGAGTATTATTCTTTTGAATCTCTTTCTGATGAGACACAATGCCAGAGCTTGTATCAAAATAAACTATTCTTGCTTTTTTCAAGAAAGTGTTGAAGCTAGAGCTAGGACCATGCAAAGACTTCGAGAGAATCCTGAACCAAGGAATGTTCCAAGGTACCTGACACTAAGATTGTACATCCAGCATCCCGGAAGGCTTTCCAGACTTTCCTCTAAATTAGGGAAAGCAGGAAGCTGTGCTGCACTTCCCGTGTCAGCTAAGAGCCCTGACCCCACAGTCCTGGCTGCCTGGGGGAAGGATGGGCTCTGCTGTCTTTTTCACTATTCCTCACTATGGAACTTTTGATAAAACTAATATACTGCCACAAGAGCTCTTCAGTTTAAATGGGTCTTTGCCTTTAGATGAAAAGCCACTCAGAGTTTTTTTTTTTAAAAAAAAAAAAAAAAAAAACTCAAAGTTTTTTTTTTAAAAAAAAAAAAAAAAAAAAAAAAAAAAAAAAAAAAAAAAAAAAGGAATACCACCTTGTTCTAACAAACAGGAGATGCTGTCAATTGCTCAGGCTTTACAATGATTGACTTGTATGGGGGCTGGAAAAATGAACACCTGGAGCATTTTACTGTTTCCATATTTCACAGGGAAAGAGAAATTTATTTCCCACAGTAGTGGCATTCTCTACTCCATTTAGGCTGGAGCAAAGAGGGGGGAAAAAAAACAAATGGAGCAGAGAGACAAGAAAAGAACTCTTATTATTCTGGCTTTGTCACAGATACAGGAAACTTGTGAGGGACCAGCTCATCAGAAAGAAAGATTTCCACCCACACTGCTGCACATAGGTCAGCCCAGTGAGTGCACAGCATACGCTGTGTGATGGAAAATAGCACAGGGATAGTGCTGGCAAAGAGAGGGAGGCACTGAAGGGGAACTGCTCAGTGTGTGGGGCAGGTGGGTGACACCTGGGGCTGCTCCCTGCAGACAGAGGCTCTTATGGTCACAGTCAGCTTGGGGGATTTGGGTCTGGCCACTGCTGACCTTTGACATGATGTTGGGAGCCACTGTGGCTAATGCCTCCTCCAGCAGTGCTTCATAAGGCCCTCGGGAAGGATAACTTCTGGGGGCCCTGGGGTTCTTGTAACTCCGTGGTGCAAACCAGCTTAGGAGTGCTTTTCCTGAATGGCTAAATCAACGGGGATATCACATTTACTGTTCTGGGGGAAGTGCTTCATGTTTTCCTGAGGCTCTGAGATTAAGTATTTTGATAGCTAAACAGTATCTGCAGGCTGACTGCCATTTCTGAAGGAGTGCCAGACAGCGAGGGATCATACTGTTGAATTTCTGAGACTTAGCTGGAGAAAAAAAAAAGAATAACACAAGTGGAAGTAGTAGCAGGAACTGTGTTACCGCATGGCATTTGGAAGTGAATCTTCAAATCAACAGTCTGACTAATGCATGAGTCATTATTCATATTTAAAATAATTGCTAAAAATAACCCCAAAACAAAACAAGTCATGTAAAATTTGAGTAATACGTGTGTACAAGTTTTCTGTGCAAACTAAAAATTACCTATTCTTAAGCCTTATAAACTGACTTTTGATCAAAAAGCAGACGATACATTACCCATCTGTGTAGTTCAACCATCATTTTATAGCTTGTGCCCAAATTTAGATCTCGTGTATAGATTTACTCTTCTGCTACTGCATCCTAATATCACAACCAATCCCTCAGAAAAGACAGCTCACAGACTTCTGCAAACAGCCAGCTGAATTAAACCTTAGCAGCGCTAACCTCAAAGCTTAATTGATTACAGTGAAGATTAAGGCAGACATATTCCAACCCCAAGATTTATTGGCTACTGTACCAGCAATAGGTTTCTATCCCACTAGGGTCAATATGGACTTTTTATACTTGCAAACAGGAAATACAATATAATTGCACTTCAGAGTTAGATGGATATCAGCAAAGAAAGGACTGGGAATGTGCAGAGCTAGCAGAAAATATTATAGGTTCAAAAATTGAACAATGAATTGAAAGCATTACAGAAAAATTATCTGAGATCCATAAATTGCTTTGGATTTAGAGCAAGCACATCAATGGATGAGAAATAACATCAGAGAATTTAAATTGCTTTGTTGTTCAGATACTGCCTAAAATAGCAACCATTTAAATATTAAAGAAAATAATAATTTGTCACGTTATAAATAATTATGATGGCTTTTAGAAACAAGAGAAATGTTTAGAAGCTTTATGGTACCTGAATCTTGCTACAATGCTTTGGCAACCAAAAAATAACCTTATCAGCTGAGAAAATTCTTTCCAGAAAAACCCACCTGAAAGCAGTTTTGCAGAAGCAGATTACTAAATTATTCTTTACCACTCTGTCACAGGTTCACAGTACCTTTATCTGCTTCCCAAGTCTTTGCAGTAAGTGACTGCAGAAAAAACTTCTTTGCAAAATTCAAGAATTATTAGCTGTGTTTTCAATTCACCAATGTGCACATGTAAAGAACTCTGTCAGCAGGGTCAAGTTGGTTATTTACCTGAGTAGGAACAGTAGAGGAAGAAAAAACCTTTAAGTGCCCATCTGACTGAAAACACATTATTATAACAAGATGGATGAAATTTGAAAATGTCAGATTGTCTTAAACCACAAAAAAAAATATAAAAAAGGGGGGGGTTGGGGGTGAAGTATACTAAAAAAAATAACCTGTAGAACCCAGTCCTTCAAAGCAGAAGCAGGGTGAAAGGTTGATATAATGTCAGAGAATGACTCCAGAAGATGCAAATGGTTTCAGAAAAGAGCAGAGGTGGCTACAGACACAGGTGGATGTCCTTAATCTAGAACAGTCACACCCAGGACAGGAATATTCTGTCCAAAATACACTTTAATGATGAGGAAACATATTTTGAAAATTTTATACAAGTCTGTTTATAGCATTTCATCCATCTCCCTATTTCTCTTTAGCTAATTAATACAAAGAACAGCCCATTTTCTACTTTTTCTTTTCTTTTTTTTTTTTTTTTTTCCATTCTATCCTCACACCTATGTTGTTTCAATTACTAGATAAGAGAAATGGTTAGCACCCATGGCAGTATGGAGTCTGTGGGACTGAAAGTCCTCCAGGGAACCTGTACCAGGTCAGAATTCTACGCCAAAACTGTGAAGGAGAAGCCACGAGAAAGGGAATAGTCTCACACAGGAAAAATCTGACATGAAAGGAGTTGAGTAGTCCGGGCCCTAAAAACTGTGCATTCCTAAGTGTTCAGCCTACATTCCGCATTTCATTGCAATATTAGAGATGAGGACACAACCAAGTCAATCCAAGCACAACACTAAACCCACGTGTTTGTTGGGAAGTGAGCAGAGTGGCCTCGATTTCCATCAGGTCAGCGCCTGGCTCTGGAGAGCTCTGAAAACACAGGTGTCACTGTAGAAAGGAACAGGGACACCTTATTCTTCACGTGGAAAGCTGGAGCTTGCACTGGGATCAGGTGTTTGCTGTCCTGCTCAGTGCAGTTATGCAGGAAGGAGAACAGCTCCTCACTCACTTTGAGACTTTATTGCTCCTGCAAGCCAAACACAGCATGACAAACCCTTCAGGCATGACAGAAAGTGATGAAATTAGAGGCAACTACTGGACAGACTTTTTTTTTTTAACTTTGTGAGACATTTAAATTCTAATGTGTGATATTTAGTGATAAATTCTTAAAATTCTTACATCCTTTTCACCTGCACTTTTTGTTTGATTTTTTGTTTGGGTTTGGTTTATTTTTTATTTTTAGAGACCCACTTTGAGGATGGGAATACTTCTTTTACTGTTTTCCCACTGAAGATTTTCCTTTCATTGCTGTTGCATACATGTGGTACAAAAACAAAGGCCATCAACTCTGATTACATTATTTACAGTACCAGAAGCCCCACAAAACAAATCCAGTCCAAACTCATTACAAGTTCAGTGAATGATAACAACCTAAATATAAACAAGGCTTCCATAACAATTGGTAATGTTTTCTAAATTAGATTTACTCAAGCATACACTTCCCTGTAGGTAGTATTCAACTGAACCCCTCTCCTAGGAGTGTGTCCACCAGGAAACTGAATGGCTCAGAAGAGGTGAATGAGTCAGATGCATCATCAGGAATAACGAGATCCCAATGCATTTAGTCATATTTCACTGCCTCCTACATAAGTAATTTAATTTATTTGCTATGCTCTCAATCCACTTCCCCATTATTACCAAAAGAACTGAGGCTTGAAAATCATCTAAGCATCCAGGGATATAGAAATACATTATGAGAGGTGACTGTGCAAAGAGGATGAGGGTGGGATGAGGTTTATTCCAGCCTGCTGTGACCACAGACCCTTTTTTAGCAGCAGTCCTGTCTCCCTCTTTAGTCACTGAGTCTCTCCTCGGAGAGCAAGAAATGCCCTCTGGCATTGATTGTATATTGGGTTTGGATACATTAAGTCCCTCTAATTCCCCTTGGCGAAGATGCTGAATATAAGTCACACTAGGCACAGAGCCTTTGGTAAAATTCAGTACATCGGAGCCCAGGTCCAAAGGCTTTAAATTATTAGATTCATTCTTAGTAACCAGAAACTGTGTGACTCGGGTAAACAAACCACTCTATATTCCTGGAATTGAAGGCAATCAAATTTCATTTTCTTTTAGACAGTTTATTTGCTATTAGTGTCACAAATTGAGTTTATTATCAAATATTCCTGTGGGACAACCAAGACTGGGCCTTTGTATATGCAGCACATGCTGCACAACACAGCAAATTAACTTTTTTAAATAAAAAAATGGGAGCTCTCTATTCTCCATTGCTCCAGGCTGCGTTGCAACTGAAAATCTTAGGGGGATTTGAGGGTCTTGAATGAAAGATTATTTCTCAGTTTAGAATAGGTGTTGCTGACTATCTGAATGTGTTATTGCCAAAAGAATAATGTCCCCTGTCTAACTTTTTGGATTTTTTTTTCTTCTTAATGATTACAATAAATTACTTTGACATACACCTTAATTATAAAAAGCATTACCAAAGTGCGTGGCGGCATAGAAAACACAGATATTAAAATCACAAGTGGCTCTAAGCACAGAAGGGTCTCAGGCATGTTGGAGGACAGGTCTACAATTCAAAACCATTTTGACAGACTGAGAAAATACTCCAGACAAAAAATAAGATGCCATTCAATAAAGACAGCTGTAAAGCTTAACACTTGGGCAGGAAGAATAAGCTGCAAAAATACTGGATAGGGAACAATTCACTAGGCAACGATGATGCTAAAAGTAAACCAGGAACTGGAATAGCTCTCCAATCCCAAGGTACTGGAAAAAAAGGAAAAGGTTGAGGGAGGATTCGTAAGTGGGCATATTCTCTATTGGATACAGGACAGTGGCCTCCTCCATTCAGGCCAGAGCATCAGCTGTGGTTCATATTGAGAACTGCCCTTCAAGAAAGATGAGAATAATGGTCCTCAGTGTCATTTTCTGATTTCTCAGAAGAGATATTTTCTTTTTAAAAAAAGGTCCAGAATGTGCACATTTTTCTACAAAATACCATTACTACCTGCATTTGAGACTACAAGAAATAATTTACCTTCTGAGTTATTGTTTCACATTTAATACAGAGGTGACCAAAAAAGCAAATCTTTCACATCAGCCAGGAATTTGACATGTTTTTAATAACACATAAGATAACTGGTACTGCTGTATCCAATCTCTGCATTAAAAAAAAAAAAAAAAAAAAATTGCATCTAAGAATTCTGAAATGTTTTATTCCATTTTGCTGACCTGAAATGAAATGTTTAATTTCAGCTGGCCATTAGCTGAGTTGGCCAATCTCAGTCCCTTTGCTGCCCAGTGGAAACAACAAAACCATGTCCTTCCTTGGCCAGGTTTCAGTTCCCCTTCCTTACTGCTGGCTTGAACACACAAGAACTTGGGCTGCTCAGAAGCAAATGGTTTCCTGACAGAGAATTTCACTGACACAGACTTTTCCTTTGCAGAAATGCTGGAGTTAAAGGAAAACCCATTTAGCAGTGAGAGTGGATTTGAAATGTAACCAAAGATCCTCAGATTTTTACCTTTGACAGAAAAAATGTTATTCTTCCATCATGACTAATGTTACTTATCTCCCAGAGCTAGAGGGCTATCTTTAAATCCTCATGCATGCAGAGCATCCCACAGGAAGCTCAGATAACACAAAACTGCTAAACATCCCGTCGTGGAGAAAGATCCTGTTGCACATCCTCTCTCCATCAGCCTGCTGATTCATTAAAACACACAAAAGGTCACAATTCCAGTGTGACTCCCAGTATAACACCATAGGTTTCAGGGATTTCCAATCTTTTTCCAGTGAGATTTAGATTTCTGCAGCTTGAAAGTGAAAGAGAGCTCTACCGTTGACTTTCAGAAGTACATTTGCAGCTCAGCTCTTTGTAATTTGCTCTGAATTGTTAATGCTGAGCTGACTGATTAATTCAGGGTGTGTGTGCTGGTTCTACCCGGGCGTACTGTGCTCCGCAGAGCAAAGGAAATCGGAGCAGATTGAGAGGGGCAGAATCTGAGCAGCTTCTTTGCTGACCCCTGCAGGCACAAACTCATCCTGCCAGGTTTTACTTTGGACTACATCTATTTTGTACACTGCTTGCACAACACGGAGCTCAGGAGGAAGTTAAATATGGCCTAAAATCTACATTCTAATGCAATTCTAATGCGCCACATTATTTCTAGTAATAATCTCCCCCACAGAAAGAACTGATGCATATTATCAAGCATGAATATATTTAATGGTTTAAAAGAGAAATGAGTTCATTAAAATACTCATTCACCTCAACACAGGGCCAAGTCAGAGGAACAGGTGAGGAAATAATTTTGGCTTTTCAAACAATAAAAAAAGAAATTGAAGCATTTGATAGAAATTGTTATATTCACATCTCTGCTTTCAAAGATTAAAAAATAGTAGACATTGACCAATTTTGAGGTGTACCTATGTCATATACACATACCAACACTGAGGTTTATGTTCTCCAAATTTTCTAATGCTTGGTTTCCTTTCCTGGCATCCGCCTCCTTCTTGATTTGCTGCCTTCTCCAGCCCCTCTGGGCTTCCCCCGGGGCTCCCCATCCGGGACCCTTGCTGCTGCTCCCCATCTGCCACTCCTGAGCCAACTCATTCTCTTCTACAAATCTGTGCCCCAGTTTCTTAGTCCCAGACCTCTGCTTTTGCCTCCACGATCAGATTTGTTTTCTACGACTCCTACCATTCCACACGTCCCCACCTCCACTTTGCTTTTCCTTCCTCCTCCTCCTCCCTCTCAGCAATTTTGGCTCTGCCTCATCTCCTCACACCTGCCTCCCACACCTTGCTGAGCTCACTGCTGGGCTCCCAGTTCAGTCCCAGTGCACTCGGACCATTTCCAGAGCTTGGCCCGCTTCCCTAGGGAGCAGCTCCCACCTGCTGGAGGTCCTTTAACGATGCCACCACAAGGGCATCCTCCTCAGCTGTATCCATCCTATGCCAGCTGCTCTCTCCCTGAGTAGGGGGATCAAAGTAAAAATATGGAACTTCTGACAATTTTCTGAGCTGCAAAAGATCAAGAGTTTCTATTCATGAGGACATCACACTATTTAGAGCGACAGGTAAAAACAAACAACTAACAAACAAAAAAACCCCCTAATGCACTCAGCTTGTTTTGGAAATCAGACACACAGATCTACCAGAGAAAAGAACTACTGTGAACCCCTAATGATATATAAATATTCCCTCTGGGAAAAGAAATAAAACAATGCTCTTTTTGCAATGGTAGATATGAAATCTCACAGTCTAAAAACCCCACCTTGATAGTTTTTAAGCTTCTCTGTTTCTTGAAGATGTTTATATCATGAAGAATTTCTGAAGCGGGTGAATACTAAAAGATAATGAATCATAGTTCCTTACTTGAGTGATCAGAGAACATGCAGACCCCAAATAAGTTGGATTTGAAGAGCATTAGTCCTATACAGATAAAACCAGGTTTTTAAGACAGGTGTTTGGTACTTAAATAGACAATGTCTCACCAGCTAATGGAAACTTCAGCTGATGCTTATTGGACACTTGCTCTTTCAATCTAAAAATACCATGAGTGTTTTGGATGACTATTGATACCTTTCAGAAAAAATTTGGTTGCCACAGGAGCATGAACCAAGGATGATGGAGAGGAATCCATGTAAACTATCTAAAACACCATTACATCGCAGAACAAAATAAACCTATTTGTCCTAATGAAACAGGTGATGAATACAAACACTAGACAAAAACATTCTAATGTTAATCAGACATAGGATTAGAATCAGATTTTACTGCAGTTACAAAAGAAGATAAAGCCTTTAGGAAAATAAATCACTACACATAAGAAAAATTGGGTTTCCATGCTTCGTCCAGGTGAGATCCTCAGGCAGAGGAGGACCAGCCAGCTCTCAGACTTCAGCTGGCATTTTCTGTCTAGTTATTCTGCTTCTTTCCTTAGACATAACAATGAAATAAATATAACATTCCAGGCCTGCAAAAGAAAATTCCAGTGACAATATTTGTATCCATCCTCACATGAAGAAAGGCTGAGAATTCTCAACTTCTGCAAGTCAGCCCGTGCCTATGTATAAGATTTCTTGATCTATGCAGACTGAAACAAAGGAGAACAAATTAATGGCTATCTGGAAGACCAAAAGGTTATCATTAGTTCTGAATTAAAGCTATGAAAAGGGAAATTAATTCCGAATATTGAAAAATATTTTTTAATAATGTGTTCTGTCAAACAACAAGGGCACGTGCGCTCGTGAAAACAGCATTATGAGGTGACATTTTATAACTGAGCGGGAAAACTAATTTTAAGCATCCTTCAGGGCATAACTTTTCATTGGATAAAATACAGGAATGGCATTTTATTTTCAATTGCTTCTATAATTCTAAGATGAACTGAAAAATTACTGGTCTTTAACCACTGCCTTCTCTATTATTACTCTTTCAGTCAAGTTTTTCTTTGTTAAATCTCCCCTTTGATCAGGTATTTCTGATAAGACAGGACTTGCTCTGGGTTTTCAAATGTGCAGCAGGAAGACATGTAGACAGCTGAAAGTGCTTTTTAGAACCATTAGATAGCTAACAGCAACATTAAGTGCCTAAAGTCACAAAAATACAGGTCAGATTTTCTACTCCAAACTCTCTAGCAGCATTTACAGAACTGTAAAAGTCCCTTCTATAGAAGTGTCTTTTCCATATAAGTATTACCCTTTCCAGATTTATCTGCTGGGCATGAAAATACAAATAAAATAAACTTAGAATAAGGCAGCAAACACCACAGATTTTAGGTGATTCCCCCTTGCCCATGATCCTCTTCCATCATTACTGTGATGGGTCTGAAACCTGGTCTCCGACAGTGAACTGAAAAATTGCTGTTAAAGGACCATGGCTTGGCCTGCAAAGACGACTCAAACATATGAATGTCTTCAAAGCTTCAGTTTGATACACTCCCTGCGAACGTTTCTATTGTCTTTTCTCTGTACATGCGTGTTCCTCTTCCAGTCTAATTTTTCAGTTTTAATTTGTCCTCTCTGGGACTATCATCCATTGCTACACTGTTCTTTTTTCTTAAGAGGAAGGCCTCAGTCAAGCAGACTCTTATGGAACCAGACAAAAGAAAGAAGTAAAATTACGGTAGGCAATAAGATAATGTTAAGAAAAAAAACCCCACAATTTTGTGAGGAAAAATCTATATATGCTTTATCCCTGTAAACAGCTGCAATGTCCTCAGGATATTTTCCCCTGTGCCCATTCACTCACACGAATGCAACATCTTCAGTTTCTCTATCTAAACAGAGATTTTTATCAAACTACCCAATTAAAGTAGTCTGAAAATAGGGGGAGAATATGCTTTATATAGTTCACTGTTTTTGCCCAGAGGGCAGGTAAAGAACCATATTTTTCTTTTTTTTTCCTGTATGTAGGCAAGTAATATAAATGAGAAAGAATAAATAGATTCCCTGTCTATATTTGTATCAAAATTGCTGTGGTTTCTCATTTCAGATTCATAATTTTTCATTATTTTGGCTATTTTTATTGAATTATGCCCTGTCACTGTTAATTCAAATACTGCAAAAAGTTTTACTGGGGTTTGTTTTTTTAAATACCTGTAAAAACTTCCTTGGTGTTGATAGAAGCAGACATAAGTCAATAATGAGAGTTAAAAAAAAAAAACAACCTGTCTCAAGAGCTATGCATTACTGGACAGAACTAGAACAATTCAATGTTGAACTCTTTCAATTCAGAATAATAAAGGAAATCCAGAACATTTCATTACAACTTTTCAGCGTTACAAAATATTAAAAAAAAATTTAAAAAATTAAATGGCAATGGCTCACTGTTATTTAATGGTTTAAACCTTCATTCCACAAAAAATTAAGAAGAAAATTACTTAAAGGAGAAAAATATGCAACTACTCAAGTAAGTGTACACAAAATAAGAGTATGAATACCTGACTGAATAAATCCTGTAACTAAAAAATTCCTGTTATAAATACACCTGGAAGACGTTATTGTGAACAACCAATAATTTTGGCTCAGAAATTCAGTGGTTCAATCCTACTATGCCAACCAAATTTCTTGCAAAAATGTGTAAGAGGTTTAGAAGCTGGCAAAATTAGCACATTATTTGGTTTGATTATATTGTCCTGATGTCGGTACAGTAAATATAGTAATTGAATGAAAAATGTGTCAACAGAACCACCAAATTTTGATAGCTGGATTAAAATTGCAGTTTAGATTAAGAAGAATAAAATGTTTCAATGCTTGTGGCCCACAGGCCAGAGGCAGTGAAGCAGTGACACATCAAGTGAGATGCATCTTTCTCTGGGCTTTCCCAATAACTCAGGACACTGAATGAGTTAAACCAGACAGGCTGGTGGGGATGATGGAAGAAGTGCTCTAAGCACTCGTTCACTGAGTAAAGCGGCTTTTCTGGCTTTGAAATGAACTGATCCAATATACAGAAGATTTTCCTATTCCAATTCAACCAGAATTTTAAAGCCACCCTCAAGCGTTCTGAATCAAAGGTAACATAAAAACTGCTTTTAGCAAAACTGAGGAAAAGAGCATCAAAACTTCAAACCTCTGCCAAACAAAGCAAATGAACAAACAGAAATCCCAGAGTAGAATTATACTCAATGAAACCCTGCATTAATGTTTAATCTGTTGAGCCATAGGGTACCTTGTAGGCAAGTTGGTTAATTTTTTCCTGCACTGCAATTTCGTCACGTATAAAATAGGACAGCAACATTTGCTTAGTTGCAGCGGTTGTGAGAATTTAAACCCTGCACACATCCCTGCTTTGCAGGCAGCAACAGCCATTTGCACAGTGCTGGGCTGGGGGAGGTATCATTAATCATAAAGAACATTAATCATAAGGAAGAGATCAAGCATTTTTCTGAATTGTTCTGACAAAGGTAATTAATGCTAAAATCCAAGAAAGCACTTCAGTCTACTTGCACTTCTTCCAGCTTCAGGCATCTCACTGATCTGCCTAAATCAGAGGCCTCATCATTCTCTACTCCCTCTGCAGCTTTTTGGGTGGGAGTGATGCTCCAGATTGCATTCCAGATACTGCCCGGTACAAATCACCCTCTGCAGCTGCCTCCTCTCCACACACAGCCTGAGGTGAGCACTTCAGGTGCTCCAGTTGCAAACAACAGTTAAAAAAACCTTCTTAAGGAAGAATTCGGGTGATAAATCCAAAAATTATGGTAGGTATCCCAATGTAATTGGGAACCATCCAACTTTTAATCTCCAAAACTCAGGCTTCATTTTTAACAGCACAAATGTCACCTCTTGCACTAGCAATGTCTTACCAGCACCCCAGATTTGTGGGTAACACTCCATGCCCTGAAAACTCCAGTCTAAGGCTGGCTTACACCCCCGTTTTACCCGTGCTGCAGGTGCATCTCTTAAAGCTCTTATATTTACACTGATCTGTGGTGCATTTATAAACAAGCATGCTTTTCCTCTATTCCTTAATTTTACGTAAAATTTGAGGACTTGGAGCTGTTGTGCTGGGACACAGGCAACAGAGGTTAGAATTTTCACTGTTAACGAGAACACAGTTTAATGACCCTGAGTATGGGCTGTAAGAGACAATGTAATGCCAAGTTAATGGCGTTTTCCTGAAAAAGCCAATTACTTCAGTCTACAAGGATAATCTATTTCATAGGAACAAGACAGGGTCACAGAAAGATTTCCATCTTTTATAATTATCTTTTGGAAACAAGTGAGGGGAAATACAAAAATGTTGCTGATAATACAAGGCACCAGGAAAAAAAACCAGAAAAACATAGATGAAGCTCCTGTAAGAGGCATTTGTTGCTAGGAGCAGGATGACTTCACTATTAAAAAATCCTCTTCTGAAGACAGAAAAGGAGGAAATAAAAATAATTCTTCAACAAAACAACTAAAAATATCTTTCAAATGTTCTTCCCAGTTTCAAGCATAGGTAGGAGTCTTGAGGTTTTTCCCCCCCTCTCACCTTTCCATTTTCTTTTTTTTTATTGGTTGACTATTCCCCTCTCAAAACTTTTTCTAACAACATTAAAAAAAAAAAAAATTCTCTTCTTTGCTGAAAGAACAGTGGTACTGAGAAAATCACCTATATTTTCCAACCAGTAGAGGCCAGTTACATCCACTGACCCATTGATTTTTCAGCTACAAGGTAATTATAAAGCCTCTGGGTTCTTAGCAACACATGGAGGAAGAAAAAAGAGTTTAAATCATATTCCTCTCCAGTGAGATATTATACTTGGAAATAGATTTTTATTTAAAGGAATACTATGAGGGGAAAAAGAAAAAAATCTCACTTCAGTCAGCTCTCTCCCTGTCTACTCCTGTTGAGGCAGCTTCAATGGATCCCCAGGGCGGGTGATTGACTCTCCCAGGTTCTACAGCTCTCTGTAACAGCTCCAGAAGAGAGAAGCAACTTTTTGGAGAAATACATTTATGAAGCTACAGAGTGCCACAGGTTGGAGTTTATTTGCCTGTGCTCTGAATTGTATCAGGTGTGTCTTAGGAGAAGACCACATCCTTAATGCAAATAACAAGCACATGAAAGCTTCAGTGGCTCCCCTCAGACCTTCCCACTGAAATGCAACGCAGTCACGTATCATGCAGAAGCTGCATACTGAAAAAAAAAAAATAAATTAATTCGAAATCCATATTTTTCAAAGTAGAACTTGTGTCTAAATGACGGAATAATTTTACAGAGGGAAAGCAACTATATGTCCTATTGTTCACCTTTTCCCTGAGCTGCACATTCAATTATTGCTTAATCAGGAAATACCTTTCTCCTTCCTATAAAGTATTGGTTCACTTCCTAGTTAGACATCTCTGTGTGCTGGCACACTGCCCAAAGATATTACTGTGGCTTCTCCCTGTACTTCAGAAATCTCACAAGCAGCCTGCTGGATGTTTCAGGTGTGATGGTTTAATTATGAATAAGAGTAACAGGGTTGCCTGGGGATTATTGTTTTTTCTTTCTCTTAATTGGAGGAAACTTGGCATGGAAACAAGGTATCAGAGGAATATGATATGCTTCAATTAAAAAGAAAAGAAAAAAAGGTAAATATACCTACACAGAACCAGCTTTTCAGACCAACATATAAATATTAAATGCATACATATACCATTGAATGAGAAGCAAAAACAAGACAGTGTTTAACTGGTATTGCTATCCATACTGTGCCTGCAGATTTTAAACCCTCTCACAGATGATACTGCAATGACTCCAGGATGAAAATCAGACTCTGTTCTGGAGCCAGCTAGAAGGTGATAGCATTCAGGAGCAGTAGGACTCTGCACCCACCTGTACCCAGAACAGAAAGAACGGGGACCACTGAACTCAGCCACGTCCCAGCCATCATTTGTTACTGCCACATGCCCTGCTAGCATCAACTGTTGTGCACCTACCTGTGAAGAAAGCACATCCCTTACATTTTCTCATTTTCAACTGTTTTGCCACAAGCAGAAAAGAAAACAATCTCAAAAGACAGTGAAAGCTGAATCTTTTCTCTAGCCCAAGAGGTTAACTATCAGTTATTCTTTTTAAGCCAGCAGCCTGTGTTCTGTGTTAGGAAGACAGATCTAATAAATCTGGATGGTGTATATGCAGGGGAAGTTATTTTTCAGTTTGGGAAAGTGGTTCTGAGGCCTCTTCCCTTACGATTTTTTTTCAAAAGTAATTTCCAGTAATACATTAAACCGAAATTCAATTACAAAGCAAATATATCTCAGCTAATGTGAATATTGGCTGGGCTAGCAAGGAGAAAGAAAGGGAAGATAGAGTTACTGAACACCAAAAAGATGGTGTGTTGTGAAAAAGATTATTCCTAGGTTTATACTGTCATACTTGGAAGTCCAGGTGGCACTTCAGTGGAGCAAGAAGCACTGAAAATTATTTCTAAATTCTGCAGCATAAACTCAGAACTAAGAGAACAACTTTGAGTGGATTTTTACAGTATTTAATGAGAGATATAAATAAAAATTAAATGCCTCTTCATAACCTCATTAATGTGTTCTATAGCAATTCTTTGCTTTCATTGCACAAAGAGAAAAGGTCTTTCACATGTGATCTTCTGTTGTAAAAAGCAGAGGAGCCTAAGTGTACATGAAACACAGCATGCTTGAAGGAGCACACGTGATTTAGAAAAAAAGGTAGTTTATTTTTAACTAAAAGGTTTTGAAAACAAAACCTCTTTCTGAAAAAAAAAAAAAAATCCCAATATATTGCTTTGGGGAAATGATAGACTGAAAATATGAATGTTTACCAGAAGTGGGAAAAGTAAAAAGGATTTCTAGGTCCTCACAGAAGCTACAGCATTCTCTTTTTTGCATCCTATTCTCCTCTGGGTGAGGAACTTCAGCAGAACAATTCTTCAGCAAAGCACCACAGTCCTGACTGCTCCCAAAAACACCAACATGGAGTACGAGAGACCACAGAAGAAAATAATAGATATTTCCTAACAAGCTTCCATCCCTCAAATTGTCACACCACATGAAAACAACACGAAATTTTTAACTCCCCTGTCTCGTCCTAGTCTCACACCCCATACAAATCAAAATAAGTTATGGCAGGAAAAATAAATTATGACTATCCAAACAGCAAGAGCTTTGGGGTTCACAGATTGCATGGCAATACTTCTTATCACTACTATCAATGTAATAGGCATAGCCCATGACAACTGACTCATAAAACTTAGATATTCAGACAGCAACTAGTGTCAAAGATCATGATAACACTTAACAGCTTCCTTAAAAATGTTCTTATGGGTTCCAAAGCATGTTATTCTCTTCTGAAACAATTAATCTAGCATTATTCTGAGACCGCATCTACCTCCAGTTTCTGATTTCTACATGTCCTGAAGATCTGTTTTCCATAATGCCCAGCAATTCAGCCAACACCCTCTTGTTCAGTATTAAGGATGCCTGAATGTCCAGCAAAGAGATTCCATGGAATCCACCCTGCAAGAGAGACAAATGCACTTACCTGTCATCTGGCATATGCAGCTGAGGTTCAGCCAAATTCACTTTGTGCAAATTTAACTTGCGTTGAGCCACCCAAAATGAATTATTATCACAGAACAACTGACAGATGACTAAAAGGTGAAAATAAACATGAGGTTAATAAAATCTTTTACTGGTAATAGGATGGATAACACACTTTTCTTTTGGCCATGCTGTTCTTACCAGAATAAGAGAAGCATTCAATATGTTCTGTTTCCAAAGGAAGAACGGAGGCTGTAAATTTTAAGACAGTTATGGAGCAGTTCTAGAAACAGTTGGCAGATCATACCAGCACCTAAGGACCATGAGTTGGGAGAAAATCATAATGATTTTCTGACACAAAATTCCATTTCTGAAAGATAAAATTCTCTGAGAAGATCTTAAGTGTACACTGGAAATTAATCAAATATAGTGCTTTGCTGGGAGTCTACTTGACTCAGATGTTTTGACTGCCTAAGTGCCCCAAAACACCTCACTTAGGTCAGATTAAACCAGTATCAAATGCATTTTGTTATGTTAGCTCTCCTGATGTGTATAGTAATCCTGCATCCCTTTTTTGCCCTGTCAAAGTACTCAGAGGATAATTTTCACAAACCATTTTCCACCTGATACTGTCAGCATTAAAGTACCTGGTCTGTGGAACTGCCTGGAGTCCCTCTATGGTCAGTGAAAGGAGGAGTGGCAGTATGATCCTTCTTCTCTTTTTCTTCTCTCTTTCTCTCCCTTCCCACCATAAGAGAGCACCTCTGGGACCACTCTACAAAATATTTGTTATTGTTTGCCACATCCTGAGCTGCATCAGAAGCAGTGTGACTGTGACCAGTACATCGAGGCAGGTGAGTCTGCCCCTTTAGTCCAGTGTTGAGAGACCCCAACCAGAGTACTGATGTCACACTTGGACACAAAAAGAACCATGCAGACACCTTGTCAGGAGAGAAGCAAGAAAAGAGAGAGGGTCAGAGACCCCGAGCTTTATTGCATATGTTCTTAGAAACCACCATGGATTGGAGGGAGAAATTACCACCCCTCAATCACACTGGTCAAAGGAAAAATCCATCAAACGTCTCTGCCTAGGAGAATGGAATGAAAAACAATAAAGGAGGGTTAACAAAACATGGCTATGTTTACAGAAAGAGTGTGAGAAACTGTTACAGAAAATGAAAACATCGAAGAACTGCAAACTCAGGGCAGCATACTGTATCCAGCTCTGGGACCCCCAGCATAAAAAAGACAGAGCTCCTCAAGAGATTCCTGAGGAGGACCACAAAGATGATCAAGAGCTAGAGCACCGCCTCTGTATGGACAAGCTGAGAGAATTAGGATTGTTCAGCCTGGGAAAGAGAAGAGAAGGCTCCGGGGAGACCTTAGAGCAGCCTTCCAGTACCTAAAGGGGCTACAAGAGAGCTGGTGAGGGACATTGTACGAGGGCATGGGGTGATAGGAGAAGGGGCTTTAAACTGCAAGGAGGTAGGTTTAGATAAGATTTATGGAAGAAATTATTTACTATGAGGTTGATGAGGCCCTGGCACAGGTTGCCTGGAGAGCTTGTGGCTGCCCCATCCCTGGAAGTGTTCAAAGTGGGGTTGGATGGGGCTTTGAGCAATCTGGTCTAGTGGAAGCTGTCCCTGCCCATGTCAGGGGAGTAGATCTAGATGTTCCTTAAGGTCCTTACCAACCCAAACCACTCTGTGATTCTATGAAGCTAAGTCTAAGCAACTTCTGAAAAAGCACATAGGCACTTTTGAAAATATTGCCCTTTATATCTTTAGTGAAAATCATTTTCTTCCTGTCAAACCTAAAAACCAGATGCAAATGGAAAGAGGTCTGTTACGTAGCTAACACAGTCAGCACCACAGTGCCTTGGACTGAAATGCCTGTTTTAATCTTCCCAGAGCAACTTTCCTGAACTCTTTCTGTTGTTCTTCTCACTTTGAATTTAACAGCAGTTCGCCCTGAATGACAACCAAATGCTGTGTCCCACGGAGCTGGCTGTAGCCACTCATGCAATTGCTAAGTCACCTACCACCGAGAGATCCAATTACCCCACCTCCTCTTTCATGTTCCTTAGTCACTTCAATTTGCAGCTGCACTTCTGCTAATGTTCTCTCTCGTTTCTTCCCCACTTTCCTTCTCCTTTCCCTGATGCTTATACTTATCTCTGACCTTCTGGCTATTTGCCAGATTTCTTTTTTTTATTGTTGAATTTCACTCCTCAAATTCTTTTTTTGTAACATGTTGCTTTCTGAGCAATGCTGTGGAGCAGCAGCTTTCTCTTCTGCCTTCTTGCTTCTTTACTGGGAGGGCAGCCTGGCTCCCCTTTCTGTTTTGATATCAGAACTTGTACTGCAATCAGGGGTAAATATTGATTTTCTGTTTACCGTGTTGTATCTTCATGTGAAAAGAAGAATCCAGTAAGACAAAGAACCATTTCCAAAGACCCATTTCAGAACCTTAATGGAAATTTTCCTGAAACTTGTCTTACCCTCTGTCTTTCATTCTGTCAGTTTAAGCAATATGCCTGAGATGATGTTTGTCAGGGATCTTGTGCCTTTCCATCCCGGGCACTGAAGGAACTAAATCAGTCAGTAGACTATAAAAAGTTCTGGGATTTAATTATGAGCTAAACTCAAATATCACCAAACTTGCTAAAACCCGAGGGGAAGCCACATAATACAACCTGTCAAAGCCTCAGCCTGATCAAAAAAAAAATTACACTAAAAGTTAATTGGTGGGAAAAGACAAAATCTTGTGTATTCTGACTCCTTTTTTAATCATTCTATTTTATAATCACAGGGTGAATTTATCTGATTTTTAAATGGTTAAGATTGCTAGCATGAAATACAACTAGCTACAGATGCTCTGGGAAAGCAAAAGCAAGCTTTAGCTGCTTCCAGAGAATTTTTTCCCAACAATTATATGCTCAAAACGATGCAATTTTAGTCAAGACAGAATCTACTGATTGTGCTTCTAGTGTCTTTTGTTAAAAAATAACAGCAGCCTTTCTCTACTCTATCCCTCCTCCCTGATTTTCTTGCATGAATCAGATTTTTGGCAAACGGGCTGCACTCTGCTTTTATCTGAAATCTCTCCCCATATGCTGAACAAGATTTAACCTTTTGTACCCATTTATTACATCACCAGGCCCACATCCACTGCTGTACATCGGGAAAACAAGCAGAACAACACTGAACAGAATGGTAATTACAGCCCTGGCTCCCACCCCAAGCCTCTCTGCAAATGTGTGAGCGTGCACACACACGGAGTCAGAAGGGAGGGACGAACACGGAACTTGACAAGCTGTCTGTGGCTTAGCAGAGGTGATCCATGGAGTTCACTCTCCTGTTCTCTTTACAGGGATTCACTTTGCTTGGTCTTGGACGTGCTTGGTGGGGACTTAGGAGCTGCTGAGGCTGATTCTCACACACAAGCACAACGTCCTTTTTCTCATGAGCATGGCTTGTCCCCACGTCCCCACGATCCACTGAAGGTGCTGCTCCGTTATAATCGAAATACACAAATTCCTTTGCATTAGATCAAATCAAACATCGCCTGCTCCTCACAGGAGTGAGCTGCCACACTGCGAATCAGAGCATAAATCAGCCAGAAATTCACTCAAAGAAGTCTTAAGGTTGGCAAATGCTCTTGACTCCTGAAACCCCAGCAGACAACTTTGAGAAATTTGGCAGTAAAAAGTCTCACGTTTCAGTTCTTTGTGTGACAGCCAGGAACGTGGATATCACATGCACTCACTATAATTTGAACTGTACTGAGTCACCCGATTTGTGAATTTGTATCTTTAATAAATTGGAAGTATACAATAGACTGTCTGTCCCCCCACACAAGTCCTTTTTATAAGAGTCTAGAAATGTACTGCCTTCAGATAGAAAGGTTACTTAAAGGGTTGATACAAACCTACCTGCCCATTACTCCAGTCTTGCAAAAAATGATCATATCTGAATTTCTTGAGATTACTATGGTAAGTGCTTAGAAAATTAGGGTTAACTTGCTCCTATAAAATGCTTTGCTTACTTTTTAGTCCAAACCAATAGGTGATGAAGACGATTTGCCATCTAGCAATGAATGGAAAATTCAAATATTAAGCTGGCAAATCTCTTTGGCAAAGAGATAACTGTCTCAAACAGAAGACTTGGTCATTTAGAAAATCAAATACAAACCATATTAGTTTTGTAATTTGTAAATTGAAGAGGGTGAATTCTTGTGAATACATTTATTTCAGGAAAGAACTGTCAAAAAGTAAAAACTTCATTATGGGAAGCTTTGATCTTTCTGACACATACATGGCTACCACGGATAACAGTATCTGTAAAGGATCCTTAAAAAAACACAGGATTTTAGCCCCAACCTTTCATCTTAACCTCAAGCATTATCTGGAGTACGGGTCTAGGAAGCTTTCCAAAGATTTAATTGACTACCCTTTCCCTATTACTGCTCACTGACAGTTACATTTTTCTATATTCTGATGTGAGGTAAATTAATAAGCCATGAGCAAAAAAGACAGCTGTGAATAACCTAAACCACCACTGCCTGTCATTGTTCTTCCAGTAAGAGAGGAAGAAAGTAGACATTAGGGAAAATTTTAATAATAGATTTTGACAAAATCTGAAATTGCATCTAACTATTCAGAAAAATAAATCAAAAACACAAAGGAAAAGAAACTAAAATCAGGTTGCCCTGGCTAAGCAAACCAGTGAAAGTTTCACACAGGTATGTTTATACACAAGCACACGTATAAATTAATTCTTAAATTAATTTGAGGCCTTCTGTTGCTAGATAACTGCTGCTTCTACACACAGAAAACAATTGGGAATACTTTAATATAATTAGGGACAGAATTTAAAGATTCATTTCCTTATTATCGTATTAATTATACATTTTAAACTAGAAACAGAATTGTTGCTCTTATTTAAAAATGATGCCTTAAAAAGCTGTGTAAAATATGGCTTTTCAAAGATGAGATAAAGGCACGCTTGGCTTTCTGGGCTGCGAGTGCGCAGTGCCAGGTCAAGCTGAGCTTCTTTTCCACCAGCACCTCCAGGCCCCTTCCCCTCAGAGGTGCTCTCAACTCACTCTCAATTCACCCAGCCTGTGTTGGAGCTCAGGATTGCCCCGACTCACCTGCCCCTGCCCTTGCCCTTGTTGACCTTCATGAGGTTCACACAGAGCCAGCTCTCCAGCCTGTCGAGGTCCCTCTGGATGGCATCCCTTCCCTCCAGTGTGTGACTGACTCACACAGCTTGGTGTCACCAGCAAACTTTCAGGGGTGCCCCGGACCCCGCTGTCCCTGACACAGATAAAGAGGTTAAACGGCGCTGGTGCCAATGACGACACCGAGGAACTTCACTGGTCTCCACAGGGACACCAAGCCATGAACAGCAACTTTGGGTGTGATCATCCAGCCAACTCCTTATCCACCGAGTTGTCCATCTGTCAAATCGTCTCTCCAATTTCCACAGCTTCATTCTTTTAAAAGGAGGAAGTACATTTGAATTTCTCAGATTACATTTCTCGAATAACATGAGAGGTATTTTATGCAAATGAGTTAGGTCTTGACTAATGAGACAAGGTGTTAATTACTGCAGTGTTTTCTTTATTGTGGGAGGAATATTAAATCATCATGTCAAACATCTAGCATTACAAGAATAAACAGGTAAGAGTATGTGAGAGTTAATTACATTCTTGAATTATTAAATTCTTACTTAAACTATGCTACTATTTAATATATTATAAAAATACTCTCAGCTTAATTTCGACTACCATAATAAACTAGCCATGGGTGCTACTTGCAAAGTTCTTACTTACCATCAATCTCTCCTGCAAGCCTGGATTTTTTGACTTCTCAGACTGCATTTCATGAAAATTTGGTATGACGTTCTGGTCCAGAGAAATCAGCAGGAGGAATGGTATTGATCACAAGGCCAGGATTTTGCTTCCTTAAAGGATGAGACAATTTAAGATGCATTTTGCAAGGATTAATGACTCTTTCATCAAAATCAATACTTGAAGATCATTCCAGCAGTCTGTGAGGCTGCCACAAGTTATTTATCTTATTATCTTTGTTCAATATGTTAATAGCTTCCTGGATTCCTGATAACATATCTTGGAAACTGTTATCTTCTTTCTTCTCTTATCAGTGACATACTAGGCTACCTTATCAGTGTCCACTACATAATTTCTTTTGAAACTGTGAGAGGTGAGTAAAGGAAGAAAATGTCAAAAAAGTGATGAAGTGTTTTTCCAGTGTAGAGATTTAGCTTAGTTCTTGTCAAAAGTAGGATTCTCATGTCTTAACTGGGATTATTTCTACATGTTCATCAGAAATAGAGGTGAAGAAAAAAGTTGGTTTGATTAGTTCAATACTGTTGAAATCTAGGAGAAAAAAACCCAATGGCTCTAACAGCCAACAGAGGAATTTACAACAAGCACTGATATCTATGCAGATTTCAATTCCTGTTGGTAATTCCCCATACCCACTGACACTGCAGGCTGTGCTATTCCCAACAGTATTTAGACCTTGAGCTCATTTAGTCAGGTATGATATTTTTATAAATGTTATAAGATAACTTTATGGGCTACAGAAAAGTTAATTTCATCCTGCAATTTAAAAAGAAAAAAAACCCCATACCTTTCTGTCCTAAGAGCAGCTGGCATCAGCAGGGCCTAATGAACCTGTTAATTTACTAATACACACTAATGAAAATGGCGGTTAGTTGCAGGCCATCTGGGTCACTAAAGAGTTGATTTATATCATATTCAGAATGAGAGCTCAGAAAACAAAAGGCCTAAACCTATCTCTAGTCTTCAGAATCAAAAGTTAAATCTGACCTTGGGATGTGGGGCCTTTTTTGCTGTGTTTTGTTCTTTACCTAAAGTACTTGAGGCTCTTCAGGGTCACTGAGAATGCCACAGAGAAGTCCAGTTCCAGTGAAAAGAGGAATTTTATACACTAAACAACAAGGAAAACAGAGGAGCATTTTAATCCTTTAGTAAATCTCCTGTTTCACTCTCCTATTGAAAAGGAAGTATCTCAGCTGATCTCCATGTAGTAGATACATTCCTTCACTTGCCTTGTTCAATAAACAGAATGTTAATTGTTTTCATATTTTCATGACACTGAACTAACATGAATAAAAACCTCTGAAACTTCACACAGCTAAAAACCCCCTCTTCCAGTTAGGTGATCATAATTACTCCTTTGATTTTGCAATAGGATGAAAATCTTTATTCTATATCTTGCACAGACTTTAAAATTGTTTTTTTTGGATAGTCCAATAGTCACAAATTGTTTATTTTACCTTATTATATTGGAAGCTTATGGCATTAAACCACACTTATTTAAAAGATCAATGAATTATTAAACTTTAAAAGGGAGATTAAATGAAAAAACAATGACATTTATCTTCATCTACTGAATGATCCAAGGAAACGAGACTTCATCTACTTATTTTGGAGACAAAAACTAATAATGGAAATAATTTTAATTATCAGCAGCCTTTCTCTTTCAAGAATGGGGGAAAATAGGGACAGTTTTCTGGAGAACTGAAAATATTAAAGTCAAATGACACATCTGCAAAGGTGTTTGGTTCACATATTTTGAAATTCCATTGGATTGAAGGTAAATTCTGGTTTTCATTATTTTTCTGCAGACAGGTCTGGAAAAATCTGTAGTAGCTTCTTGAGAAAAGTGGCAATAGTAGGAGAGAGAAAGCCCAAAGTACACGACATTTTTCAAGTTTACCCTGCTGAAGTGAATTAACAAACACGTTCTCCCCAGTGTTCCACGGGCTAATAAAATGCAGGAAGTCAGCACCTCTTTCTCTCTCAATGAAATTAAACCCATCTATAACTATCATTCTCCATCTGTAGAGTCAGAACAGGAGCTCTGTGAATTCAAAATAGGAAACAAACTTCATGGAGAATGATGAGACGCTAAGTTGAAATATTTTGCACTTTTCAAGATGCAAGATCTTGTTTTTACTTCTTCCCAATACGTTTTTCTCCTATGTCATGTTTGTTCATTAATGCAGTTATCAAACATTGTGCAGGGAAAGCACAAGGCAAGGATGTAACCTACTGATTTAGTATGGAAAACAGAAGGAAGACAGGTTTTAACTCTGATATAACTGCAGCAGTAAAAAAAATAAACAAACCTACCTGACTAAATTATCTACCTAATTTCACATGTCCAGCAACAATACTGCTGAGGTATTTTCAGACCAGTTCTGCAAAGCACTTGATCGTTTGCCAGCCTGGAAGGTTATAAAGAGCCAAAGAGTCCTACTCAGATGTTTCAGGGCAGATGCAAGCTTAGGTCCTGTCCTGAGTAAGAACATTACATTCTTGTCTGTGCTTATCCTCAATCTTTACTGTACTCTGAAACTAGGTCACCTATTTATTTGCCTAAGATTTTGGCTGAGAACAGAAATACTATCACACTAGACTGAGTAAGGCCTTCCTACTACATCCTCTCCATCAGCATCCAACACTAGAGAAAATAAAGGAAGCAACCAGACCTGAAACTATCATCATCCTCCATTTACCCATTCTCAAGAGTCTCTAAAGGTTGTCGGCTCTACATTTAACAATATTTCTATGTTTTTCTTTGTGCTAGGTTTACACATATTTCTCATTTGCATTTTTGCCTCTATTTTTTTGACTTTAACAGCGTCAAATTCCAGAGTTCAACACTGATAACACACTGTGTGGTTAAAGAGAAATATTTTTCCAGTTTTCTTTTTCCAGTTTTATCTCCTTTTACCCAATGTAATCTTTAACAGTATCTTGTCTTCTTGGCCACCCAGGGTAGACAAGTCTGAAAATAGAAGCACAGTCCTGTAAAAAACAGCATTCACAATACTGAATCAGAGTGACTTGTCTAGTTCACAAAGATATTTTCATAATTAATTATCCATATAGGTATTCCCAGACATGATGTACTGAAAAGCCCAGTTTCACTTCAACGAATTCACCAAACTGAACTGTGTGTTTCTATGAAACGCTTTGAAGTTTAAAGTCTAACATAGAAGTCAACTATAAATAAGGAACATCTAAACCTTTTTTCTTTAACGAAAAAAATTAATCCCATATATTAAATTGACTCCTGTTATTTAAAAAAAAAAAAAAATCACAATGGCAACAAGTTAATGCCTACATTCTAGTAGAGGCCACCATCCTATTATTAGAAGAGATGAGGCCTGGAACCTAAACAAAATATTCCTTTTACTTCAAATAAAATACTAGAAGCATAGATGTAGACACACTCTTACTAACACTGCTAAAACTAAAGATCGTTTATGGTATTCCAACCCTCTCCAAAAAAATTGAGGTTAAATTGTGGAATAATCACATAAAAAGAAAACAGCCTTCCATCTGTCTTTGTGGTTGAGTAGAAGGACAAAAAAATGGATCAATTAAGAGGAATAAAGAAAAGCATCTACCAGCATTATTGAGGCAGTGGCACTATTATCAAGAAGATAATCCAATATTACACTCTGACTGTCTTCAAAGAGGATGCTCTTGTCCACAGATATTTTAAAATAACTAAGTGCACTATCAAACCACAAAACCATTCAAATAAGAATGCTGAATAAGCCATTTGGGATTCTAGGCAGTGGCAGAGCCTTTTAAATTATGCTCATAATATTTTTTCCTCAGGAAAGTTATGCAATGTACCTTAATGAAGATTGGCATGCCTAGTACAGAAGTCTGATGAACTGAACACCACTGAAACTTTTTTTTACATATTACCAGCATAACCTTGTTTTTCAAAAGAGCTACCACTCTGCATGCAGCTTCATCTACTGATGAACATGTATTCCTATGGAATTTCTTATCAAATGTGCATCATAACAATTGGTGTGGCAGGACAGAGCACGTCACAAGTTTTCTAAGCTACTTCCAAGAATATGAAACTTCCCCCCATATCAGAATGTATTAAAATATTATAATAACATCAAGAATAAACTCTGATGAGATCCCTTGCAAACTATTTTTACTGGAAAAAAGACAATTTTATTGAGAGCAAGTCTCCAAAGCTACCCCACTGTGATAGAAACTGTTATTTTGTGAATTCCGAGATAAGAACAAAATAGAAAATTAAAGAAGAAAGTGAAAAAAAACTATAAGACAGGAAAAAAAAACCCCAAAACACACTCCCACTCCCTTAACAGAGTTTCTAATGCTCTTGGGTGCTCACTAGTGCAATGCACAGAGATCTCCTTCAGGTCAAGTGAAGGGGTAAAATGTTCACATTGACCTCAGCTCTGCTGTAGTTATGTTCACTAAATCTTTGCTTACTACTCCATAAGAACATGTTGAGAAAGAATTGGGCAATCTCTCTCAGAAATACAGATATTTTTCTTTTAAAACTAATCATCTATCACAGAACTCTGGAATAATTCAAACTTAAATGTGTCTCTGGAGATCACCTAGCCAACCCCTCCTGTTTATGCCAAATTCAGATGATATAGTTTAGGACTTTCTTCCATGTGTGTTAAGGAATACTCTGGAATATTTTAATCTGAAATGAGACAGGGAAAAACATTTCTGTGTATGTGTCAGACAGAGTCAGCTACAGACACCGTTAACTCCATAGGCACTATCTAAAATTTAGCAAACTCATAGAAGTATGATTTTAATCTGTTCCTCACCATTGTTCTCCTGAAGCAACTCACAGAGCAGAAATCTTAAGAAATTATGTTCTCACTTAAATTTCTGACTAAGCTGTAGGACAAAAATATCTCCCTTGGACTTTTGTACAAAACCTAGTTGGAGGTGACACTGCCAGTAACTTATGCAAGTAATTGCAATCGTTATGGAATCAATGTCACTGCGTTGCCTTGGCGTGAAGTGCACAGAGAAACAAATTAAACACTGGTTTCTAAAAAGAAATACTGAGATTAGCAATGAAAAAATAAGAAATGCTTGTTCCTCAAGCATTTTTGCAGGAAACAAAGACATCTCAAGCAGGGCTATTTTCATCTTCTCTTTGACCAGAATATCTCTTTGCTACTCTCACGCTGCTCTGTTCCAAACAGTTCGATGTCTAATGCACATACATTCAAAAGCTCTTCATCATATCTGTGTACATTTATTTATGTCTGCCACCATCCTAATGAACTGTCATGGAAAACTCCAGCAATAAGCAATAATCTCAGACAAGAAAGTAAAGTGCTCACGTTATAGCTTTCAGGTGACACTTTCCATACTGCTTATTAATCTGTCAACAGCCTAAAGTTGTTTAGTGAATGAAGATAATTTCTCATTCATGACAGTAATTATGTCAAAAGAAATAATTATATTTGAAGTCCTGATTTATTTTGTGCTAAGAGCACTACCTATTAATATATTTATTCTGAAAAATTACACCACCGCCACCAGCAATGAAAATGACCTTGCGGGGAAAAAAGTGAAACTCAAGTACCTTCTCTCTTCTATATATAACATACATTATCACAACAGAAGTTAAATATAATTTCCTTAATGGAAAAAGGATGTCCTTAATTGCTTTATATAAAAATCAATTTAAATAGCAGAAGATGGAAAATGTCAAACCCTTAAAAACTTACTAATTATATTACCAAATATGATTTACCATTTACAGTTCTGTTATTGACAGATTTAGAAGGTAGAGATAATTTTGTGAGTCCAGGAGGAACACCAGTAATATGTGTTACAAAACATATAAATGGTATATAAAAGCATTATATTTTAAGAGATACCACAGCCCAGTGTCTGAACTAAGGCATTTGCCAATGCTCCATAAAACTTTTCCCACTTAAAAGATACTTTGGGGCTAGATGAAGCACCAGATCTGTGCAGTGAGCTGCTCACAGATTTTTGAAGACCAGATCAGAGTATAAAATTATCTGGTTTTGCTATACAGCTTTGTGGATTATAATACACACATGCATATTTGGAAATATAAACACACATCACTGTCAATGCTGACAGCTTGATAGAGGATGTCATGCAGCTTTGAAACCCTACCACAGAAATACTGACCAGCCCTGGTAGCATAGATTTATTTCACTATCATTTTAGTAGTGTCCAGATTTAAATAAATGAACGTTTTATATTTAACTGTAAATACCACTGGTAAGTTACGTGACCTCAAAGGCTTCTGTGAGAGTTCTCTTTCAAAAGGAAAGCACATCATTCTGCCTATTTCTATTAAAATGCCTTCCTGTTTTCCTGAAGCTTCTCTACAGCTTCTGTAATAAAGTCACTCTCCCTAAAACAAAGGAACATGAAACAACTTTACAACACAGCAATCAGCAACATTAACTCACAGACCAAACATCCTGCTTTGATCAGCAAAGGCAAAGAAATGAAACATGTGATAAATCTTTAATTGAGACAAATTTAGATCAAACTGTCTGTGAGGTTAAATTCAGTCAGACCATCTTGAGTTCCTGGCGAGACCTGAAATAGGTCTTCAAATTTGGCCTTTTCCTATGTTAAAATACATATGTGGCATTACAAACTCAATGGGTATTTTGGAACAGGCATGGCCACAGCAGAACTTAACACTGAGGAATAAGGCTTCTCCATTGTATGTTCTTCTCTGGTTGCTGGGAATTCTGTCCATAATTAACCTCCTCAAAAACACCCCACACATCCTCCTTGCCTGAAAAGCTCAGGCTGTGAGCCGAAGAGATGCAATGCAAAGAGCACAGGGATTGAGCCTGTTTCCCATCAGTGAGCAATTCTACAGGGAAATTCAAAGAAATTAAGAATAGAGTGCATCTAAGAGTAAAATAAAGACATGTTTTACACAGCACAGTAGGAATCCCACTCTGCCCTTGATCAGAGCTATGAGGGAGCTCATTCACTTGAACTGGTTGTTGGAATAACGATTGACTCTCAAATTTCCTATTAAAACAGACATTGAGCATGCATCCTCAGAGGTTTGGATTTTTTTTCATACTCACTTACCTTTTTGCCTTCCACTCCAACTGGATTTTGCCTCTTCTGAAGCACGCTCAGGATGTCTACTTACCATCGTGTGTCCCTCTGCAGAACTCGTACTCCCTAAATTTGATTGATGTCTGCCCACTTTTGTTCTCAGTTCTCACAAGTCTGAGGCTAAAGCAAGACCAGTATTACCACTGCCCTCCTTTTAAATCTTTCTCAGAACCATGGAGCAAATGCTATTGCTCAGTCAAAGATGGAGGAGGAAGAGTAACATCAAGTTTCAATTAGAAAATCCTGGGGCAGTCAACTTTTCTCTTACCTAAGCCCTGCTGACTAAAAGAGTTTTCTCTGACTTATAGAGGGGGAGACAAGGCTTACAATATATTTCATGAGAATGACTAAGCAAGGAGGCTGAAATCAGTTGTAAATCTTTTCTGGAACAAGAGTGAAAGCAGGCCCAGGGTACTAAGGCTGAAAGATTATTCTTTTAACTTGATTGGTTTTGTGCTTTAAAAGCTTTTGGGTGAGGGTTGTTGTACTCTTGCTTTACTAGATGCTCTTCTATAACCCAGACATGTCATTACATTCTTTGTTCCCTACAGCAATTTCACACAGTGATTCAGTTCAAACACAAAAATACTTCCCTTCCTCCCGATTGATTATGTTCTTTACAGCTGTTGATGGAAAAGACTGTCCAGCCAGCGATACCCTGAAGGTGGCACGGCACTTCATAACACTGTCAGTCATCCTGTCACACCCTGCTATCAGAAGAACTCCTTTCACTTCTACCACTAACTGGTTTCCACTTAACTTCCTGCCACAATGATTTTTCCTCAGGTCATTCTTGTTAAATTCAGTTCCACAGCTGATGAAT
The DNA here is from genome assembly GCA_013397865.1 of Struthidea cinerea. Classification (NCBI taxonomy): domain Eukaryota; kingdom Metazoa; phylum Chordata; class Aves; order Passeriformes; family Corcoracidae; genus Struthidea; species Struthidea cinerea. The sequence goes on along the minus strand of VZTI01002191.1, from coordinate 882,904 downwards.
TTAATATCTAAGGACTTCTTACTTTAGTCAAAGAACACTCTCGAGTTTTCGCCTTTACATACATTCGCCTTTACATCTCTGATCAGATATTTTCTTTCATGTGGATTGGAAATAAATACGTCAGAAAAAGGCACCAGAACCACACCACAGGAAAACATGGGAAACTCATCCGTTCTCAGAAAGTTCAGTTCCCTGCCACATATGGCTGATTTAAACACAGAAACATGAGGCTTTAGTGTGAACTCTGTTTATTATTTTTATCTAATTTACTTTAAACACTGATGAGTTCCTCTCAGATGAGATCCAGTTTCTCTCTGATTCAGCTTCTGTCTACGAATTTCTAGAGGAACATGAAGATATTCACTGAACATTGAATTGACAAGAAATGTACCATCTTAAAATAATATATTTGCCTGTATCTCCATTTTATCTTCATTTTCAGCCTCCCTTATTAGACATTTTTTTGGTTGAAACATAGTCAAGAAATGTCCCCTTTGAAATTAATAAGGTTGAATGAAAAAGCAGCAGAAGGGTAGCAAATCATGGCCCTTTGCTCCTATACTTATATGAAAAATGTCACACTATGCCTTGAAATGTCAGACTTATTGCCTAAGATAAAACTCTCTCCAAGAGGAATGCTCTGAGAAATACATCTGTTTTCCAGCCTATTCTTTTTCTGGCTTGTTAAAATTAAAATGAAACTTCATGTGACTGTGTGAAATAAACTTCAAAACCCTGCTACATAAAAATTAATGTTTGCTTAGTATTGCAAAATGGCAAATTTAAGTTATCAAAAAATTGGACTGTGTGAAGCTTACACAAACTTATGTTCTACTATCATTATTGTCAGACAATAGTACTTGAACATAAATAAAATTATGAACAGAAATATACAGAAAAAAAGTTACAAAAAAAATGTACCAAACCAGAGGAAATTAAAAGCTGATAAATTTACATAACATGAAAACAACAGAGCTGGCATTTTTGAAGAAAACCTATCAGCTTGGAGAACCAATACTGTTACTGATGTTTTTCAAGCAAAGCAGCACATCGCACTGAAGAATGTCACATGTCAAGAAAGACCAGCAACACTTAAAATCAAAGCATTTCCTACTAAATAATATTTTGAGTTACTTTGATGGAAATAGATTAGTGATTAGGTTGCAAAATAAGCCTAAAATTATTAAAACAAACTGTTCCTATTTATCCCCTTTCAATGTTTTTTCCCTCAAGGAGGAACAGACTTGAAAAACGTTCAAGTACAGACTCACAGACACAGCAAATTTACTGACACTTCTAACACAGGACTAAAGTGCATTGGATGAAGTCAGTGTGGAGCTTTGAGCAACAGGAAAATATTCCTTTACAGACCCTTACATCGTGGAACTCCTCAGAATACTTTAGGTACAGCCTTGGCAGCAGTGACCATGAAATTGGGACTGGCACTGTTTAACGCCTTTGTTGGTGCCATGGGCAGTGGGATTGAGGGCACCCTCAGCACGTTTGCCAACACCACCGAGCTGTGTGGTGCAGTCCCACTGGAGGGATGGGATGCCATCCAGGGGCACAGGACAGGTTTGGGAGGTGACATCTCTTCATTATCACGTACTGCCTTCCAGTACAGTCATTCTTATTTCTGTGCTCTTTCATTATAGTAAGTTCAGTTGAAGCAGGCTGCACATTAAATCCTTCTCCTTAGCAAGCTCCTGTGCACAAGAAGTTTTTGCAGGCTCTGCTGATATGGACAGCAGCATTTTTAGTTAATCTCACACTAGCTTTACCAATTTTCTGTGGAGAAATCCAAAGCACAGAAAACTGGAAGCATATTGTTTGTGAAAGCCTCCATATGCTGAGAGTAACTTATTTCTTAGAGCAAGTGGCAAAACAGTTGGACCATTTTTCTTAAAGATGTGACAGCCGAATGCTGAGACTGAACAAAGACAGCAATTAAAAAAATGACATAGTCAGTGGGGATGGATACGGTCTATCATTATAAATTAGAATCACACTGAGACTGGCAGGTGACAGACCAGGTTTCTCTGTACTTTAAATTATTTTGGAAAAGTGCATGCCAATTTTTGCTCTTCTCATATTACTGATGCAAACACAGCTGCAGCACGCAGCTAAGTGTTGAAATTAAAACATGCCTGTTTATTTTTATTGCAACTAGACCATGCCTTTGCTATTTGGACAGGGGCAGAACCAGGAAAAAGTCTTCGTTTCCTTATTCCTTCTTCTCCTCCTGCACCTTTCCACCCCATGGTTTCAAATGCTGGGTTTGTGCTTTATAACAGGAAATCACAATCTCTATTGACATGAGCAGGGAGAATCTGTTAGTGTCTCCTATGAGGATTACAATGTGTGATTGCAGTCAGTGTTCTCTCTGACTTGTTGCATCACTAGACAATGTTCAGAGGGTTAGTGGTCCTAAAGAAAAATGCTAATTTCAGCTCTGACTCAGTTAATATTTCCTTTCCAAGTCAATCACAATTTTCTTGTTGGTCAAAATTAAAATTTATATAAAGGTATTAGACATTAAAATCATGAATAAAATTAAAAAGCCTGAAATAGTGAAGTGCAAGAAATCAGGATAGGTTCTCAAAGCTGAAAGCCACAGCTCATGGGAACACTGACCAGTGATATGTCTTGATGCCTTATTTCTAATTCAAAAATTGCAAAATAAATGCAACACAAACATTAATTGACCATATTTACTACCATGGAAACAGCAGTTCTTGCCTTTAAATAGTTTTGCAAACACTAATTAGTCTTCAAAATTTCTGGGGAGACAGGAAACCCCTGCATCTCTGAGTATCTGAGCCAAAGCAATGAAATAACTGAAGAAGGTGATTACATCCCAAAGGCAACTGTAGCCAGTACAGAATGACTTTGCTCTGAAACAGTAAAGTGAACTGCATTACACCACTAACCTACACAACGGGTCATGCCGGGCTTGGAAACTTAACATCTGAAGTACATATGTCAATATCTGGAAAAACTTTTAGGCACTGTAATAAAAATGGATTCCTATTTTGATTCTTGGTGTAATGAAACTTCTAAGTGCTGCTTCACTTTGGTATCCAAAGAAGATGTTCAATTACTTGCCTTAATCTAACTGTATATTTTTGAATGCATTTTATTAGGGCACTGCAATAATTTGGCTTTCTCAGCATTACAAAAATGGTGCTTGGTGACACGGCCTAGTGGTGGACTTGACACGGCTGGGTTAGAGGCTGGGCTTGATGAACTCAAACGTCTTTTTCAACTTAAATCTTTTCAAGTCTATGAGTCTGTGCATGCTATAGAAACAGCATGGAAATATATACATTTAAGAGCACAACTGTGCTAGAAGAGGAAAATTTTAGTTCAGTTTTGTGTCTAACACAAAGTCAGTTCAGGGAAACTCAAAACATCCATGAGTAAAGTGGTCCTTAATTTCAGATGATGTCTCAGCTGACAAACTTAAATTTTAGTGACATCTGCAACTGGAGGTTGTACCTGGGCTACCTCAGTTTTTAGTTTCTAAATCATTTAGTCTCCACTCATCTGTCTCATCTCTTGCTTTGAAATTATAATTTTGGCTTCTAACGCTTCCCATGGCAATGCTTTCCATATGAAAGTTAGGGGCTGTGTGAAGAAGTATCTCCTGTCTGAAAATTTTAGAGGCAACCAATTAAATCACTGTATGTGACAACTCTGTTCCCTATTCACTTTCCTTACAGAAGTCATTGAAGTCTGCTGCATCTCCCTGTTGCATCTTTAATGCAGCTCTGGCTTGAAGCACAGTCAGAGATAACACTTCACAGGAGCACAGAAGACACGATTTTAAGTCCTAGATCTTTCGTAATATAATTCCGGTGATGTTTACCATTGCCTTGGGAGCCTTTTCAGCCTTTCCCAGCAGAGCAGACTATGTTAGTTGCTCAAAGAAGAGGAAGCTGATTTGCATAATGCCATGTATTAATATGAAAGGTTTTGCAGTTTAGGGAAAATTTACCATTATCATAAAAGCTGTTTGGGGTTTTTGGTTTTGTGCTTTGGTGGTCGATGTTTCCTTCCTGGGCACGCAACTGAGATGCACTTCTCATCCATCCCACGCTGTCTCTCCCAAATAGAACCCTAGAACATTTTTGTAGACAATTTTATGAAACTTTCATTTTCTAACACACTCACACAAAAAAATACACAGCCCTGAAACTTTTTGACTCATGATTCATGTTTATGCAGCAGTGATGAGAATGAACAAACTAACAAAAAACCCATTCTCCCTCCGTCAGTGGAACAAAAGAGTTTTTGGTTCCTTTCCCATTTCATCTCACTTTTATAGACCCTTGTGAAATTCTAGTTTAAGAACATTTATTTTGAAGTCAGACCAGGCAGGAGATTCAGTGCTTTGGTTTTGGAGGAAGGGTCAGAAAAGGATAAGAAGATTTGATGAAATCATTTCCAGTTCCTAGAAAGCAACAGCTCTGTGTGTACAGGAAGCTGGTGCTATGGAAATTAAAAATTCCCTTTCCACATGAAAATTGTAATTTGTTGGCAGGGAAAAGAGTGCAGCATTACAAATTTCAAAAAAAGTAAGGAAATTACAGAAAAAATAACTCAGACAAATCAGTGCAGGATCACAGAATCAAAATTCAGGGTAACTATACCAGGAAAAAGAAATTTTTATGAGTAATATTGCCTCTGAAGTTCACAGTGCTGTGGATATCTGGGAGAAAATGTATCATAGCTTCATAGATCTCTCAGTATTTTTTTGTCTTCCTTTGTGCTTTCACAAAAGGTGTGAAACAAATTTACTTTAAGTAATTATTTTGATCTGATAGCATTATATAAAGAGGTACAGTGATAACTCCGAAGGAAGCCTCATGCCAAGGATTCATTTTTTCACCTTTTTTAGCTTCATAGGAGCTAGGAATATCATCATAAAGTGAAACCACTCACTGTTTACTGACTAACTGATGTTACTAATACTTTGCAACTTTCTTCTCAGGTCAGGAATCATGATAGTTGTAGATTTGCTTGAGAAATTAATTCTTATAACTATTAATTCTTATCAATATTAATTCTTGTAAATGAAAAACTGAACATACAATGGCAAATAGAGAGATTTTACCAGAAACCAATTCATGTTTTTGTGAATATGATCAGACTCATAAAAATACGTTTGTCAGGGACATAACAGCACATAAAGCATTGCTTTGAAGAGGCATTTTTACTGACAGTGTGACTAACAGGTGGCAGTGTTTTCACCTTTAGTTATAAGTGGTCTGGTAACGAACGTCTGATCTCTTTAATTAAATGTTTGGAAGCCAGTTACATTTACAACTGGCTTAACTACCTTTCACATTTTCATGTTCAGATCAAGTTTGGTTTTAAAATTATACTCTGTTCCTAGACACGGGTATGTGGCAGTCCAAGAACTGTTCATAATGTTCTGATGCAGACAGAAAAACTCAAAAGCAGCACCATGAAAGTTAAAGTGAAGTGTTTGTCAGCTGTAACAGCTGCAGCTGAATCTGATCTCCACAACAGTGTGTGGTGAATTCATTACAGTTAAGCACGGAGCCAAGGCTTTGGGTCTCAAAAACCTCCAAATCCCGCTTTCTTCCTCCTCCTTCTACTCAAGTGAACAGTTCTGCCTCCTGTTTGCTTTTCAGAATCCTATTATATCAAACAGCAAAGATAAACATTGCACTTACCCATCAGACACGCGCTTTCTCTAATAATGCCTCTAATAACAGCTGCAGTAAAATTTCCACTCCTCTTCCCATGTATTTAGCAGTACTCCAGAAGCAGGGAACAATACAGAAAGGCCTTTTGGAAAAAAAAAAAATTGAAAGTTTAAGCAATTTGAAGTGCTAAAGTTAGATAGACTCCCACTGAAGAAGCCCAAACCCTCTAAATGCCATTCCCCCTGCAGCAGGGATGGAGTGGATGAGCTGCTCAGCTCCTCCTGTGTTTTTCTCGTACCCCAATTCACCGAGGAAGCGCTTTGCTGTTCACAGGTGTCGGTGGATTTGTAACCCCTGGCACAACAAGATCATACTGAGCACTGTCTCCTGGGAATTTGCAAGCAAGGTGCTCAGAGTGGGGGACACCCACAGCTGTTCTGAGCTGGGATGGACAGGAGCAGCCCGTTGGATCTGTAACTCCTGGAAGCATGGCTGGAGCAGGGACATCCCACCCCATCCCATCCCATCCCATCCCATCCCATCCCATCCCATCCCATCCC